>OZ038316.1:7307650-7311155 GCA_964035775.1 Osedax frankpressi | reverse complement strand
GCTGTCTCTTGTACGTCGTTGTGATTCATCAGACAGCTAAATATGCAACTTGCCTTTAAACTGCCATAAAGCCAAAATCCCTCGTACACTTTTAGAACATCCGTGTGTATCAAAATAACAACCAAAGTTGATATCAAAAGTGACTTGAGAGATAAAAATCCATATTAGATAACTGTGTTTGTCTTTTGAGACTTTATATATATATATATATGTATATATATTTGTGTATATATTTGTATATTATAAAGTATGTTATTATTAATTTTAATACTCTATTTAATTACTGTTATTTTCACTTATTCTTCCTAAGAATAGTTTCAATTTCTTGGTGTTCCCAATAAGTTCGTACTCTGCTTTTCGTTATGTAATCTGGTACAATATTTCTATAATTAGAATTTGATTAATGATTAATTAGTTTTGCTACACAATTCAAAGTGTTTATGGAATTGTGCATTCCCCATACTTTACCTTAATTACATTAGAATTGCTCTAATCCTGCGCTTTCTCCTATATGTATTATGTAATACCTTCTCTTTCGCCCGGAGCCATACAGATTATGGTTTTATGTAATCTATTAACGTATATGTGTCTCCATTAATATGACATAATATGATATAACATGACATCACATAATACGCATTACATTATCAGTATTTCCTCTTCGATATCGGTAATCGTGTTATATGGGTATTGCGAAATTAAACCTACGTACGGAAATGACAATTACAGCGTGGATGACTTCATTAAATACGTTGCTGCATCAGACTTGGTTACCCTGTACAGCAATTAGCGAGGGTGCAAATCTCTGATCTCGTCGCCCGCAACTATATCTATATGGTTAACTGATAGGCGAGCTAATAAAAATTCCAATTTCGAATTACCCGCACGCATTCTCGTCGGGTCGTATAGCGGAGGATCTGGCATTCCACGCACTGTTACATCACTACAGCCTTGTAATGCATTATATGTAATCGTAGATAGTGTACTCTCCTCTGCGTAGTGTGATTCATTTTACCTACTACCGTTAATCTCTTTACTTCTCTTCCGCCGCCACTAACGTCGGTACTCCGCTATACCCGTGGCTACAACGCATACCCCACTACACCCACCCATACCCCACTACACCCACACCTCACTACACCCATACCCCACTACACCCATACCCCACTACACCCACACCCCACTACACCCACACCCCACTACACCCATACCCCACTACACCCACACCCCACTACACCCACACCCCACTACACCCATACCCCACTACACCCACACCCCGCTACACCCACCATTACACACCCGCTCCCACCCATACCCCACTACACCCACCATTACACACCCGCTCCCACCCACACCCAACTACACCCACCATTACACACCCGTTATTACCCATGCCTCGCTACACCCGCCCATACCCCACTACACCCATACCCCACTACACCCATACCCCACTACACCCACACCCCACTACATCCACCATTACACACCCGTTACTACCCATACCTCGCTACACCCGCCCATACCCCACTACACCCATACCCCACTACACCCACACCCCACTACATCCACCATTACACACCCGTTACTACCCTTGCCTCGCTACACCCGCCATTGCGTACACCCGCCAATGCGTACACCACTACTGCCAATACCCTACTACACCCACCAATATGCACCCCACCACTGCCAATACACCATTATTAACAATACTCCACTACCACCAATACCCACTACACCCACCATTATGCACCCCGCTACTACCCATACTCCACTACTACAAATACCACACTACACCTACCATTATGCACCCCGCTACTACCCATGCCCTTACTACCCATGCCCTTACTACACCCACCATTACGCATCCCACTACTACAAATACCACACTACACCCACCATTACGCACCCCACTATTACCCATGCCCTTACTACACTTACCATTACGCACCCCACTACACCCACGACTAGTAAACCTACACATATCTTACCTGCATTGTATACTCACCTTTATCAATAATATATCTGCAAAGATCTTCAGAAACATTAGTTAGATATTCATTTCCTTTCACAGTACACTGTCTAGCATGACATTCTATAGGTATGCGTGTAGATAGGGTGAGAGAGAGAGAGAGAGAGAGAGAGAGAGAGAGAGAGAGAGAGAGAGAGAGAGAGAGGAGAGAGAGAGAGAGAGAGAGAGAGAGAGAGAGGAGAGAGAGAGAGAGAGAGAGAGAGAGAGAGAGAGAGAGAGAGAGAGAGAGAGAGAGAGAGAGAGAGAGAGAGAGAGAGAGACCCTTCTATCTCTTCAATCTTACTCCGCTCTCAGTCTGCCAGTTAGAGTTAATGATTGTAGACTCAGTCAGATTTAATATCCTTAGGGCTTGCTAGTCGCCAAACAAAGTGATATCTATCAATAATATTTAATGATTACACGTTTATTTAATGTTTTTGGCTGAAGTATTCTTTGATTGTTTACTTTGATTGTACGATTTTCTATGATTTCCAAATTGAATTCGAAATCATTACCGCAAATAACTTGAACATTTAACTTTTATTTTATTTGGCAAACCTGAAACATCGCCAGTCGACGAATCACCATTACCATTACCGGTGTGGTCAGCTGACCACTATCTTCGCAGTCGGTGCTATTTCTTTCCTCGTCATAATCGCTGGATATTCTGTAGAAACGCGACCAAATGTTCAAATCCCAAACATCGAGGTGCCGTCTTCAGTTACGGAATGCCTTTGCAAGTATTTTGACTGTCAACTCCGGTCCCTCGTACTCCCTGAGTTACCCAATTCCTTTGTCTCCGGTACAGTACGGACAGGCAGTACGGACAGGCAGTACGGACAGGCAGTACGGACAGGCAGTACTTACCGCGATTACATCGACTCGTCATTGGACTCCGGCACTACGTATCTAATCCGAGTCCAAACTGGAGAACCAACTCGCAGAATTTATTAGCGATCCGATTGTAAACTATATACTTATAGCCCGTCGTGTCCGTCTAAGTACCCCTTCCCTCTTCCCTTCCCTCTCCCCTTCCCTCTTCCCTTCCCTACCGAGTACCCCCGTTGTTAATTTATCACCGGTTGCGTTCCCAGCACTGCCGTTATACAATCGCGCCATGTAAACAATACTTTGCTAATCAGCTCGGCAACAACACTTTCTCTTAGTTATAAACTGCAGCAGAGAGAAAAAACCAGAATAACTCCTCCTCATCTCTTCACCTTCAATTCTTTGTATCTCTTTCTCTCTCTCTCTATACTCTCTCTCTCTCTCTCTCTCTCTCTCCCTCTCCCTCTCCCTCTCCCCTCTCCCTCTCCCTCTCCCTCTCCCTCTCCCTCTCCCTCTCCCTCTCTCTCTCTCTCTCTCTCTCTCTCTCTCTCTCTCTCTCTCTCTCTCTCTCTCTCTCTCTCTCTCTCTCTCTCTCTCTCTCTCTCTCTCTCTCTCTCTCTCTCTCTCTCTCTCTCTCTCTCTCTCTCCCTCTCCCTCTCCATCTCCCTC
>OZ038316.1:7255150-7302650 GCA_964035775.1 Osedax frankpressi | reverse complement strand
GTACTAGAAATATAAATTTATATTTTATTAGACCAAAGTACAAAACATCTATGCCATTTTATTTTCAATATATTTATTACTATTTTATAATATTTTTCAATGAAATGAATTGCATTGAAGTCACAAATGAACTTTGGTCTAATTAAGTCTATATTGTACAGTTAGAAATATAGTTACCCATATAGAAATTGTATAATATCTGCAACATTGTATATCTATTAAAGAGAATTGGAGTTTACGACGATATTAGAATTTGACGTGTAAACCAATAGCCAAATGTTGGAAATCATAGCATCTACTTATTGGTCTAAAAAAACGGGTTTTCGCGGTCCGATGCCATATACAATAATTGTTTACGATTAGACGATGAATCATGCTTGCTATCTTTTTACACGGCGACGGTGTGCCTACATTTCTATCCCTTCTTTATTCTTTGCATTGTTTACATGCAATCGAATATATATATTGACAATTTGTCATTTCCTATAATTTTTTGCTAATTACCCCCGGCCATAGAGTTTGGGCCCCATACTACCTAGTGCCTAGCCCCCCTCGTTATTATCCCCTAGTCCCCCCACCCCCACCCCCCACTCGTATCTACTCCCCCCGTGCACCTCTGCACCTGCCACCCATTTGAATCGCTCGCATTTTCAGCCACAGGGCACGCACACTTCTGTTGGCATACCTCTACGTTAATAACACTTGTTAACAGGTTTTCCGAGGTCCGTGTACGGTCTGCACCACGCGTCGCCTTTTCCCGATTTCGCCCAGCTCGCGTGGTTGGTACCCGGGGCCCGCAACACCTCCTACCCGTCTGGCTTTTTGTGTGTAATTCTATTTTTACGAACGCGTTTTAATTACACCTTTTTTGCGTGTTTATCGGTGTTTTTACTTTTTACGTTTTACACACGTTTAGCTCATTTCATTTGTAATTATGATTTACGTACAATGTGTTATCCTCAATTCTAAACATAACTAATGCATTTTTTCGACCGGGCAGGTTTTTTGTAAGATTATTATTAGTTAAATACGATTACGACGTAAGAATTTCGGAATATTCATATTCCAATACTTAAACACTTTTTATCCACCACAATTTTATAAATTGTTATTTCATATTGATTCTAAACCGATTCAAGTCTAAGCTAATTATAAAGCAAGGTCAATGATTTAATTGCCTTCAATTTATCCTAATTCATCCATACGTAAATATTGACTATATTTAAATTAATCATTTTCAATCACCAGGGGTGCAGGAAACCATCCGTTGGCAAGTTTTAGATATTCTCCTCATCATTTTAGTCCCCCAGGTTCATAAATTGAAATTTTATTAACTGATTTCATTTCATGTAATGCTTAGTTTCCATGTTACATATTATTATGATTACTACAGGATTACAGCCTGGTGGTCAAGCCTTCCATCCTATGTATAACAGTTCAGCACCACCGCAAACTAAGATTCCATTTTCGGACAATCATAAAGGGTCATTTATATTGTCTATAATATTATCTATTTATTATTTAAATATGTATTCAAATTATAATTTTTAGTAATTAATAATTTATATTTATATAAATATTATTTATACGATATAAAACATAAATCAAAATATACGATACACTTCTTACTAATGATTGAATTCCCTCGTTTTAGAAGTAACAACAATAATAATAAGAACCAGAGAAGTTCCCCGTACCCAACTGCTAGACAGACACCACCTCGAGTTAGTCATATAGCATACAATAATAATATACTCCGTAGGCTGTGGATTGAAACTTTAAAATCGTCTGCGTTTGTATCGAGAAGATTATGTCTAGTACAGGATACGACTGCTTTAATATTGATTCAAGATGATAAGGCCTTAAATCAACTTTTGAGTATATGTTTAGTCAATTATATTCTAATATGCTATATCAATATTGACATCCTATTCGCTTTCCGTTGAGGTTAAAAGTTATTTATATGTTCTGGAAAATGTATATATTTTCTGTGCATTAATCGAATTTCGTAATAACTTTATTACGCAATATCTATAGATCTAATTAGCTTTCCTTGCACTCGATATAAATATAATTTACTAATTAATAAATAGTTTCATTTACTAATCGCGCAGAATGAAGAAAATAAAAAAAGAAATAAGCCTCACATAAAGAAGCCTCTCAATGCTTTCATGTTGTTTATGAAGGAAAAGAGGTCGGAGGTCATTGAAGAGTGCACGCTCAAGGAATCTGCCGCCATAAATCAAATCCTCGGACGTAAGGTTGTTCAAATTAGTCAAACGATAATAATCTAATTATTGTACTGGTGTTGGCAATTGAATTTTTGACTTATCCCCCATTTTTCTAAATTTACCGTTTATTGAGATCATCTACCTAACTAGCCTATACCATCCATTACCTGAATTGCTAGTGTATATCCTCTTAGCTGAACCCGATATCGCCATCTCCACTACCCTGAGAATACCCAGAGATACAGCCAATCATCTAGTCATTAATAAAATTGCTACACCATTCACTCCACCTATTGTAACTCTAGATACGATACTCTACCCGCTCTAACTACGTTCCACCTACTACTCCAACACTACTTCTCTGACCCCGTTCTGCCTACCACACTCCACTCCCCTTCACCCACCTCACTCCCACTCCCACTTTACCCTACCCCACCCCACTACACTCCATCTTCACTTTACCCTACCCCGCTACACTCCAATCCCACTCTCACTACACTCCACTCCCATTTCACTTTACCCCATTACACTCTACTCCAACCCCACTCCAACCCCACTCCAACCCCACTCCCACCCAACTCCACTCCCACTTCACTTTACCCTACATTACACTCCAACTTTACTTTACCCCATTGCACTCTACACCAGCCCCACTCCACTCCCACTCCACTCCACTCCAACTTCACACAACCCCACTACACTCCAATCCCACTCCCACTACACTCCACTCCCACTTCACTTTACCCCACCTCACCCCACTCCCACCCAACTCCACTTCCACTTCACTTTACCCCACTACACTACACTCCAACTTTACTTTACCCCATTGCACTCTACTCCAACTCTACTCCAACCCCACTCCACTTCACTCCCACCCCACTCCACTCCAACTTCACTACACCCCCCGCTAAACCCCACTCCAACTTCTCCCACTTGTCCGTTAAACCACACCTTGCGCCGTTCCTCCTGCGCCGTATGTTGACCCCGTGACCCCTCCGCAGTGGCACGCGCTGGACCGCGGCGAGCAGAGCAAGTACTACGACATGGCGCGCAAGGAGAAGGAACTACACATGCAACTGTACCCGGGGTGGAGCGCTCGGGACAACTACGCCGTGCACTCGAAAAAGAAGAAACGACGCAAGGACGCTCCTGCCGATCTCGCCGGCTTCGACAACAACAACGGTAAGCCCCGCCCCCAGGTCCCCATGGGTCGCCACCGCCGCCGCAGCCGTCGCCGCACGCTTACACCATTAACCCTCGGTTTCACGAGTATAATTCAACTGGGCACACGGTTTTTTTTTTCAATCGCGAATCCGTAACCTCGGACCTTCGCGCCACCCGTAATACCCGACTCGCCGCGGTACCATTTATGTATATACGCTAACCCCACTAATGTCCTAATGACCAACCAACAGCGCCCCGCACCCGCAATCGTTGATTTCGTATCTCAATGCTCACCCCAGGTTTGCAACCGTACCACGACTCGCCCCTAATCATGCCCCACATGACCAACCTCGGCCCGATGAAACTCGCCACGCCCCCGATGAATCTGGCCACGCCCCCGATGAATTTGGCCACGCCCCCGATGAACTTGGCGTCATCGGCCGGCATGCACTTGTCGACTCCCCCGATGAACCTAGCCACTCCCACCGTACACCCCGGCTGGAAGCACTACCCGCCCCCGGCGCCCCCTCATGCCCCACCCCACCACCACCACCACCATCATCTACTGGGAGCTCCGCGCGGTCCTAACCTGATGTCCTCCGCTCTTCACCACGATACCGATTCGGAAACAGGTGATTGCCATTTAATGGAGTCTCTCTTTCTTTTCGACTCTTTCTTTTCGACTCTTCTATCGATTCCTCTTTTTATTATTTTTCAATTACTATATCTACTCACTTTTGTCTATGTTACTTTTCTTCCGCTATCTTTCTTTCTTTTTTTCTTTCATTATCTTCCTCTACACATCTAGTCTATCTCTTTCACTCAGGCCTTCTATTTCACTCAGGCCTTCTCTTTCACTCAGCTCTTCTCTTTCACTCGGGCCTTCTCTTTCACTCAGGCCTTCTCTTTCACTCAGGCCTTCTATTTCACTCAGCCATTATCCGTGTGTAGAGATCTTTGCGTGGAACATCTATATCTCCATTCTGAGGCATCGGTTCTTTCCTCTCGTGGTTGCCAATTATGTTGTTGTTGTTATTGTTGTCGTAGTGCATCCGTGAATTTGTAGCTTTCATTGTAAAGTTAAACAATCGTGCAAAACTAACCAAACTCGCTAATTTTCGCTTATCTGCCTTATTGATATTATTTTCAATTTTCGTTCTAAACTTTGCCGCTTGCGAAATTTACTGATTTATGTAATATTTCAAGTTTCTAAATTCATTTCCGATTCAAGTTTAAAGGTTCTTTTACATTTGGCGATCTCCGAGCGAAATAAATTGAATTCCGTGAATTTTTAATTTTCCACCAAAATTCTATGAAATTAACAATGTAATTAAAATCAAGCATTATAAATTTTTTTAGTAATAAAGAAATGGATGATCATTTTCTATCTTAAATAATTCATCGCAATGAAGTAACCCACCTATTTGGGATCCTATAAATATTGATTATATAATAGAATAATGACATGAATAATTTATCATAACAAATTATAAGATCCAACTCATGCCTTCAAATAGTTTTGTTCTTAATACAGCATTTTTTTTACATATTGGATACGGATATTCCACATCTTATTTAAGAGTATCTTCCTATTTTAAATAATTTAGTTTAGACATTTTTAAACATTTAATAAGTTATTTCGATATTTCAAAATATTCATGTAATCGTAGTATGGAATCTGTAGACAATGAAAATATACTTTATTATTGTTTGGGGTTAAAGTTGATTTTATAAAAAAATATATCCTGTTTTCTATATTGAAATTTCCGTCGAATATTTCCCCAGAAATTCTCCACATTTCGCCAATGTAAAAGCAACTTACATAAGCAAACTCTCGATATCGGAGTGCCATATGCTAGTTTTGCATGTAGAGACTTGATGTAAACAGTCGAGTCTATCCCTTACTCGCGATAATCGATTAATCCCCTTAAACACCGTTTCCGTTTCCATACTCAGACTGCATAGGTCCTAAGAAGTGTCGGGCTCGCTTCGGCATGGAACAGCAGTCCCAATGGTGCAAGCCGTGCAGGTTGGTTTGAATTTTAATTTCGATATCATCAAAAAAAAACGTCGTAATTTATCATTGTTTATAATTTCAAATGAAATTATAAATGTATAATTCATATATTTTCATAAATCAATAATAATAATATATTATTTGTATTAATTGATTAATAAACTTGTGATTTAATTTCAAGAAGGTTGTATTCATACTGTATGTAATATTAACTTGAACATTTATTTAATTATTTACCTCAAAGACATTCTATTTTATTATTTTAATAAAATAGCAGCAATTTATATTTCATATTTTGAATTTTAGTCATAGAATAAAAAAAGTTGGCAACCTTTATAAGCAATAAAATATAATGTTATTCTAATTATAGTGTGAAATTCATAAAAATATAGCTTAATTTACTAAAAATATGAGGCAATTAATAGGTAATATAATAATTATATATTTACTTCTAAGTATAGTAGATTTTTATAATTTTAACACTTATATTTTATAGATATATTAAATATATTTGATATTATTAGAAATTGCTCCATAGGTAAAAATATATTTTGAAATATCTTTAAATTCAAAGATATATGAAATATTGTAAATAAATTGCATTTTTATTAAATAATTATAATAATGATCTCTTCTCTATATTTGTTTAATATTTAATAATTTATAAACTAGATATTTAGGGATGAATTAATTATTACCGATATAATATGCATTTAGTTCAATTTAAATAACGTCGCCGTGGTAACACAGGAGAAAAAAGAAATGCATTCGGTTCCTCGAGGACGGTTCTCTGAATCTGAACATGAACGCGGAGGACTCGGGTGACAGCGCAGACGAAGACTGCAGTACGATGTCGTCTACTCCTTCGATTCTCGCTAGCCCCGCCTTCTGGTCGCCGTCGTACTCCAGCGACACCCCCCCACCTCCAGTCCCGCCCCCCGCCGCCGCCTCATCCATGGTTACCGCCACCGCCCCAGCGCTGCAGCATTCCGTTGCCTCGATGACCTCCAAGGACCGCGGTATTGACATGACCGCTGCAACGTCGGTGCTGGCCACGTAGTTGCGTGTACGTCTAGCACAAGTGTTCAATAATCAGGCCATTAATCCACTGTTATCACCACGTGGTTTATGCAGCTATTTTACCATATTAGTCAAATATTTTGTATTTTTATTTTTGAAATGATATAAAAACAAATATTCTTATATTATTTATTTTGCCTGTAATAAACACAATAAATAACCAATATACAACATATGATTGTATTTACATAAGTTTTATTGATATCTTAATTGAATGCACTACACATATTGCGTTATTAATATTAATAAATAAATATATGTATATATAAAATAGTATTATTTATTATTTCATTGATAGATAAATGGAAAAACAAATTACAATAAATATAATCACAACAATCACTGTCAGCAGTATTTTATTCTGAATTACCCTGTAAATTAGAAATATTTTATTTATTTAAATAATTCTAATTATAGATTTAATTAATAATTCTAATTATAGTTATCAGTATATTGTATCATTCTATATTTAATTTAAAATATGGAAAACCTTTTCATCATAGCAGATAAAATTCTAGAACTTTGACCCAATTCTTCATTTGTCTCCCGTAACTGAATAATTGAATATTATATGTATTTATTATTACTGTTCAGAATTATAAGTTCAAATAACAAATATTACTAGGATAATAGAAATAATAATATTTATATCTTTAGGCACATTTACACCAAGTATTTACCTAGTTATTATGATAAAATCAGAGTTAAACTCCAGGTAAACAATTTTTTAAATATTAATTTCTAATAAAGTATTCACACCAATACAATCATAAACACACACTCTTTATTCATAATTCTATAAATTAATACACTGTGAAATCAATACTAATATGAAAATAAATATATATATAGTTGTATCAACTTAGATGTATCATATTACTAGCTATTGAATTTAATCAGAAATTAGTATAAAATATAAAAATAACATATTCATTATTAAATCAATTATTATACAGTTCATAACTTGATATTATAATAAATCAATATTTTTGATATTAGATCGAAATTCACAAATAGCCTACTTATTTAATATAACAATTTACAATTACGAAATGAAATGTGTATATCGATACACTTCGGTGATGTAGTGGTTAATAGATAAGACAAGTAGTAGGTTATTGGTGCGATTACCTCGATGCACTAAAAAATGAGTCTTAAAACAATATAAATTGATTAATTAACATGTTTTTGTTAAGGCTGCATGGAAGAGATTTTTGGCTATATGTCGATAAGTATAAATTAATTAATTTAATTAATTTCACTAAAGTGATAATATGACCAGCGGAGATAGAATGAAGATAAACAATAAAATACAATACAATAGTATTAGTTAAATATAAGATATAAATTAATAAACAACTTATATTTAAATATTAAGGTACAATTACTACAAGGCTACATCTTAGTTACATCTTAGTTGCATCTTAGTTACGTCTTAGTTACATAATCAGTGTGATACAGAATTAGTTTATGCAAAAAAAAGTTTTCTTTACAATTATTATTTGGAAAACTAAAACAAACTTTAAATGTTCGATGAGTCATCAAATGAGCGTGGTCTAAAATGCGTATTAAATTCTAATAGGAAATCTTCTATTTTTCTGTAATTTAACTTTTCATAACTTTCTAGGTAAACCTACAGCATATTTTTTAGAGTAATAATTAGACGATAAGATGAAATATTACATTTTATAGTTATTGATAAATTTTCAATTATTAAATGTAAATCTAATAATTGTTGTGATTTTGTATAGAGATAAGTTTGTTCAACAGAATGATATACAAATATATATATAAAAAAAATGTAATTGTTCATCAACTATATTTAGGAACAAACAAAAGATTGAGTATGTTTATGATACATACAACTTCTGACGATGAACAGAATAGTCCTCAAATTCGATAATATTGAGCTCAGAATAATATAACAGCCTTCTAAATAATTTCAAAATTAACCTTTTTTTTGCTTCAATAACTATTTTGTAATTTTGTCATCATTAGTTTTTAAAATAAATTTCAGTTTTTACTAACTCCAGTAAAATAACTTACAACACAAAAACTATAAATATTATTAATATAAAGCTATTATTTATTTTAAAGATTACTAAAAAATAATACAATATCATGTTTTATATTCAAAAGCAATATAAAATAAATATATAAATTTATATATATTTTTTTGTGGTCAAATTTATATAATACGACTTTTCATAATTAATTACTTTTCTTGGTATGTACATATCTCTTAGAACAATACTCATTATTAGTGATCTTTATTTAGTTTTGAAATAATAAATATATCAAAAGTTACGATAAATAAAAGTTGCTTTATATCTTATTATTTTTCAAATTATTACAATATATAAATAATTAAATTTTTTCATGGATAATAAAAATGTTAATTATATAAAAACTACACATATTTATTATATGAAACTCATATTATTATATTAACACAATTAAATAGTGAATAATATAGAATTATTTATAGTAAACAAATAACTAAATTAAATGCTTCGTAATCAAACAAATATTATTTTAATAAATTCCAGTGATAAATATTTAAATAAATTAAAACATTGTTTATTTTAAATAATATACTTAGCTTTACAGTTGTTTTTAAATTAGTAAATTAAAGTTAATATTGCATAAAATATCCATATCTACTTCAGATAAGATATAAGGATATATTTCCTAGTGTTTTAAAATGTGATATTTAGTATTTATTATTAGAAAATTATTTAATATTAGTTTATTTTTGATAGTGAGATTGAATATTTGTTAATAACATATTCTAAAGAATTTGATTAGTTAAAAAATAATTTGTTGTACTCTTAAAAGTATATTTTATTGAATATAAGGACTTTTTTATAAACAAGAATTTGTTGTTAATATACAAATAAATAGACAAACATTCAAATAAATATTAGTATTATTACGAATAAGGGTTTATTTAACCATATTTTGAAATAAAAATAATATAATAAATTAACTAATACAAAATTATATATTATAGTATATATAATAAAAATATTGTATATAAAGTATGTATAATAAAATGTATCTTCTTTTTTAGTATTAAATCATTTTATAAGCAATTTTGCAACATAAAATTTGCAAGAAGATGCGAGACTCTGGCACAAAAAGTGTTCTCCTTTAAAAGTATTTTCTTATTATTATGAATTTTAGACTAAAATTGTATACAATTTTAGTTTATAGTTCATTTTCAATAATGTTTTCACAGAATGTATATTATAGTTAAACCTCAAATAATTGTGTTCAACATTTTAGAATTATATTTAAAATATTTTATAACATTGAAAAATCGTTAAAAAAAAAGGTTAAATTTTGTTCGCAAATATTTATAGCCATATTTTATTTTTGCAAAATGTTAAATACAAATATTTGTATCCTTATTACATAGCAATTAATTTGGTAGAAATTCCATAAATATTCAATGAAGAGTATTAATTAGTGTAAAAGTAAAATCCCTATTCTTTTACATTGGATCAATTAAACCTATAGTCAGTGATATTGAAATATAATAATGTTTCCATCAAAAGTTACATTTTCACCTATATTTAAATTCTTATAACTCTCATACCAACAATTGAATAATGTGAGTTGTTGAATCATTAGTTCCAAAAATAAACCATTAATTCAATTTAATTAATTAACCCCCACCTAGAACTCTGAATTACAGTAAATAATTATAATAAATAGAGCACTCAGTAAATTAACATAATTCCTAGAATTGATTAATGAATGTAAACCAATACTATTTTCCGACCTTTATCTAAGAATAAGCAAATATATTCCTAGATCTAGATTTGCGAAAACTAACCCTGTTCCTAGACCTTTGTATAGATTCCCTCTGCTCCCCCAGGTCCATGAGTACGGAGTTACCAATTTCTTCAGTATCTATACATGTCCTGTATGAGTCGTCCATGTTTCTACCTGTGCTAATCAGTGTTTGTCAACTAATGAAGCGTTCAATCAAGGCATTTGTCTTACAAATTACCTTAAAATTAACTAAAACATATATAAATATATTCAATAATTTATTGGAATAAAATGTATTATTTATATTAATGATATTATATAAATATTTTGAATAAATCAAATGATTCGGTTATTGAGGTATATTGTATTTACAGGGAAATCCTTGCCTTAAACACTTATTATAAGAAGGACATGTAGCTACTATTTATAAGGACATGTAGCTACTATTTATAAGAACATGTAGCTACTATTTATAAGGACATGTAGTTGCTATTTATAGGGACATGTAGTTGCTATTTATAAGGACATGTAGTTGCTATTTATAAGAAGGACATGTAGCTGCTATTTATAAGAAGGACATGTAGCTGCTATTTATAAGGACATGTAGCTGCTATTTATAAGAAGGACATGTAGTTGCTATTTATAAGGAAATGTAGTTGTTATTTATAAGAAGGACATGTAGCTGCTATTTATAAGGACATGTAGCTGTTATTTATATGAAGGGCATGTAGCTGTTATTTATAAGGACATGTAGCTGTTATTTATAAGGACATGTAGCTGCTATTTATAAGGACATGTAGTTGCTATTTATAAGAAGGACATGTAGCTTCTATTTATAAGGACATGTAGCTGTTATTTATAAGAAGGACATGTAGTTGCTATTTATAAGAAGGACATGTAGCTTCTATTTATAAGGACATGTAGCTGTTATTTATAAGAAGGACATGTAGCTGCTATTTATAAGGACATGTAGTTGTTATTTATAAGAAGGACATGTAGCTGCTATTTATAAGAAGGACATGTAGCTTCTATTTATAAGGACATGTAGTTGTTATTTATAAGAAGGACATGTAGCTTCTATTTATAAGGACATGTAGCTACTATTTATAAGGACATGTAGCTACTATTTATAAGGACATGTAGTTGCTATTTATAGGGACATGTAGTTGCTATTTATAAGGACATGTAGTTGCTATTTATAAGAAGGACATGTAGCTGCTATTTATAAGAAGGACATGTAGCTGCTATTTATAAGGACATGTAGCTGCTATTTATAAGAAGGACATGTAGTTGCTATTTATAAGGAAATGTAGTTGTTATTTATAAGAAGGACATGTAGCTGCTATTTATAAGGACATGTAGCTGTTATATATATGAAGGACATGTAGCTGTTATTTATAAGGACATGTAGCTGCTATTTATAAGGACATGTAGTTGCTATTTATAAGGACATGTAGTTGCTATTTATAAGAAGGACATGTAGCTTCTATTTATAAGGACATGTAGCTATTATTTATAAGAAGGACATGTAGTTGCTATTTATAAGGACATGTAGTTGTTATTTATAAGAAGGACATGTAGTTGCTATTTATAAGGACATGTAGTTGCTATTTATAAGAAGGACATGTAGCTTCTATTTATAAGGATATGTAGCTGCTATTTATAAGGACATGTAGTTGTTATTTATAAGAAGGACATGTAGCTGCTATTTATAAGAAGGACATGTAGCTTCTATTTATAAGGACATGTAGTTGTTATTTATAAGAAGGACATGTAGCTTCTATTTATAAGGACATGTAGTTGCTATTTATAAGAAGGACATGTAGCTGCTATTTACAAGAAGGACATGTAGTTGCTATTTATAAGGAAATGTAGTTGCTATTTATAAGAAGGACATGTAGCTGCTATTTATAAAAAGGACATGTAGCTTCTATTTATAAGGACATGTAGCTGCTATTTATAAGGACATGTAGCTGCTATTTATAAGGACATGTAGTTGTTATTTATAAGAAGGACATGTTGTTGCTATTTATAAGGACATGTAGTTGCTATTTATAAGAAGGACATGTAGCTGCTATTTATAAGAAGGACATGTAGTTGCTATTTATAAGAAGAACATGTAGCTTCTATTTATAAGAAGGACATGTAGTTGCTATTTATAAGGACATGTAGTTGCTATTTATAAGGACATGTAGTTGCTATTTATAAGAAGGACATGTAGCTTCTATTTATAAGAAGGACATGTAGTTGCTATTTATAAGAAGGACATGTAGCTTCTATTTATAAGAAGGACATGTAGCTGCTATTTATAAGGACATGTAGTTGCTATTTATAAGGACATGTAGTTGCTATTTATAAGGACATGTAGTTGCTATTTATAAGGACATGTAGTTGCTATTTATAAGGACATGTAGTTGCTATTTATAAGAAGGACATGTAGCTTCTATTTATAAGAAGGACATGTAGCTGCTATTTATAAGAAAATGTAGCTGCAATTTATAAGGACATGTAGCTGCTATTTATAAGGACATGTAGTTGCTATTTATAAGGACATGTAGTTGCTATTTATAAGGACATGTAATTGCTATTTATAAGGACATGTAGTTGCTATTTATAAGGACATGTAATTGCAATTTATAAGGACATGTAGTTGCTATTTATAAGGACATGTAGTTGCTATTTATAAGAAGGACATGTAGCTTCTATTTATAAGAAGGACATGTAGCTGCTATTTATAAGAAGGACATGTAGCTGCTATTTATAAGGACATGTAGTTGCTATTTATAAGGACATGTAGCTTCTATTTATAAGAAGGACATGTAGCTGCTATTTATAAGAAGGACATGTAGTTGCTATTTATAAGAAGAACATGTAGCTTCTATTTATAAGAAGGACATGTAGCTGCTATTTATAAGGACATGTAGCTGCTGTTTATAAGGACATGTAGTTGTTATTTATAACAAGGATATGTAGTTACTATTTATAAGGACATGCAGTTGCTATTTACATAGCTCTTTAATAGGAATTAAATAGCAATAGTTTAAATCCATGCAATTTCGATTAGGTGATTACTGAAAATTCAATAAATGTATGGGAAAGCTTCACTTTAGTAGCTACAATTTGCTTACACGTGCGTATTTATGCTAGACAATTTGAAAGGGTCCGGATGATAAGAGGAGCGCCCAACCTAAACGACTGAGTTGTTCACCGTTGTCAAGTAGTCGACCTCGTTGGTTGTCCGACATCTCGTACGAGAACAGATCATGGCGATTCGAGGCTTCTCGGCCCAGCGATATCCTGGATTTGCGCTTTAAGAAGCGAGTTTAGAAGTGGCGTTCTTTAATACGGACAGTTATGATCATAACGGTATTTTAAAGTGAATTATAAAATCAATTTTTTCAACATTTCTCAAACATATTTGGGAGAGGTTAACATTGTCTATATTATTAGAAAAAATTCAAAAGATTGTTATCTATCCGACGGACTTACAAACTATATAATGAATTGCTCATTTCATATTGGCGACGACCCTGACTCACCAATTCACCCTCCAACGAGGTCAACTGTTTCTTGAAGCCGTCGACAAGCATGTGGTGTTTGTTGCGGTGTTCAGCGGGAGTCGAGTAGACCTCCAACTGCATTTGCTCGAGAAGCTCTTTTGTTTCTCCGAACAACCCTTCGACGTGTCGGACTTGTTTAGTTTTATCATCTGCGAAGGCGAATGTGTTTGTTTAGATCGAGTTAATTATGAGTATTCCATACCGAATGAAGCAGTCTTTCAGTTAAGTAATACAAATATATATTATCAAAATTATCGCATGATAGTTATGGCAATTTTATTTACGTTAGTTATCTAATAAAGTTACGGTTTATTTCAAATTTGATTCGTAACGATAATATTTTTGTTATACTGAAAAAATGTGATTTTACCTAAAGCCCTAAAGGGATCCGACGGATATTTTACTAGTAGAATTATGTATGGATAGTATTGTTTACTGCATTATTGTTAAATTGCGTCTGTATTGTTCATTTAGGTGGGATCACCTAGAATGACGCGATAAACAATTTGGAACTTATTCTACATTTTCGATGTTTTATCCGCGAGCACAAATATAATCAACTGCGGTGAGATTCGCAAACATGGTTAAATGTATCATAACGGGGTAATTCACCAGTTTAAACTATGTATTAATAGAATATATGTAAATAAGTACTTTTTAAGGATAAGCAGTTTATTAATAAAATAAAACAAATATCATTGTTTATGGGATGTGTATATATCATTTAAATAATAGATATTATAAAACCATTCTAATATTAATACATGATATTATAATAATAATGTATAATCTATTGTTTATAAATCAATATAATAACTATAAGCATAATTTATGATAATATGTATAGAATAAATATTACGATTTAAATTCATTTAGATAAGTTAATTATTTTTCAACTTTTGTGGTAAAAAGTTGTTTCGATGTGTTCTAAAATAATGATATCAATAAACAATTCTATTGGTAGAATGTTGATAGACAATCCTTAAGATTCAATAACTTTAATAATATAATACACATAAAATATTATTATTATATAACATGTGTGATTTATTGATAATTAATTTATAAATTGTATTAGGTTATTATAAAATATAATAACTAAAAGTAAAATCTAGGAGACAACAAATAACTTATGAAATTAATTATTGTTTTGTCCCAATGATAAGCGTGATATATAATATAAATGCAGTGCATTACTAATATTTAAATATTATTTCTTACAATATTATATATTATTATAATCGAATTAGTGTATAAATATAATTATATTTATATATATCCAATAAAAAAATCTATTATGTATAATTACATTAAATAATATAATACAAATGTAATACTTACTTCCAGATAGATTCGGAATTTGAGCAGTACGTGCAATTATATCGGAAGTTAAATTAGAATACTGTTGTGAATAATCATTTATAAGGGAGGTATTTGCCATATTTTGGTGATGTATAGATATTAATAAATCAAGAGAAGAATATAATCATTTTAATTAAATAAATGATGATGTAATGTACTAAAAAATGTATCGTGCAAAAGTAAATAATATACTATGCCACGAATAATAATAATTCGATTTTTTAAAATAATAATTTTTAAATAACTATTTAAAATATTATTTATTATTCTGAAGATTCAAAGAGTATCCGTGTATTTGTTTAAAATAATAATATACAATCATGAAAGACTTAATAATACTTGAAAGGTAGTTAAATATATATAATATTTATATGACTATTTAAAGTAATAATTTAATTAATGTATTGATATTTGTATATTTATATATTTGTTTTCTTCCGGTTTTGCTGCCTTTTCGGCTATAATTGTATGTGAGAAATAGCAAATTATAAACAATATTTTAATCCTTCAAAAATCATTTAAAGATTATATTTTAATTAAATAAAAATAATATGTATGTAAATATGAATTGTTATTCTATAGCTTGTATATATTATTTGTTTAAAATAGTTCATTTTTATGCAGAAAATAGTCATGGTTCAACGACTAGTATTCCGTCGTCGGTTGAGTTACAACACCAAATCTAATCGCAAAAGAATGTTTGTACTGTAATTAATAAAGCTAAATATAAAGGATTCAATAATTATCTATAATTAAAAAATAAACTAATATTTCATTATAATGTTCTATTTTAAAATAAGCTTGATTTTAATATATAATCAAAATTTATAATATTTATATCTTATCTAGATCAAAGACTCCAGGTGGTAGATTAGTATACTTACATCAAAAGAAATTGGGTACGATTCCAAAATGTGGTGACTGCAAAGTGAAATTACATGGAATTACACCATCCCGACCAGTTGAGAGATGCCGAATGACCAAACGTCTTAAGACAGTAACTAGAACGTATGGAGGTTCAAGATGCCATGCATGCGTTCGCCAGCGGTAAGTTTCTAAATAATAAGCAATCTATAATATATTTAGTTACTATAATAGTTTAAATAGTGTTATCCAATTGGAATTTGAAAACATATATTACTATGCTATTTAAACATGCTCTTACGACATAATAGTATTATATTGTATATAAATACAGTATATATTTCTGTATTGTAGGAAATACAGAAAATGCAAGTATTTCTTTAGTTGTTAGATATCAAGACGACACATCCAATTTTTAAACTAAACATTATTTTTAATAATTATAACATTTTTTATTGTATTAATTACTTGTTAATAATTCTAAATAAGATTACTCATTTATTCTGTTCTTTAAAATGTCAGAAATAACTAATTTAGAAAAATATTTATATATTGATATTAATACCAAATTTTTAGGAAACTAATTAAGAGAGTAGGATATTTTTTATAAAATTACCAAAATAATCATGTATCTCTTAAATTTTTTTATAAAATTATTTATTTAAATGAAGTTATGAAAAATATATTATTTAACTTATGTATATTGCACCTTCTATATTTTGATTATTAAATATAATACCCTAATCTACAAATTAAAAATATAATATCATGTTAATATAATGGTGTAAATAAAGCTTGTAAACACTCGTTTATTTAAATTTATTAATGTGTATTACCCTTTTTGATATAGCATTAACTTAATGTTTTACATCTAAACTCTAATTTGAAACACATAAAACAAACTACCCTGTAAACAATCCAGGTAATATCCTTTATTATTAACCAATTAAATCATTAATTATTACATTCTTTGCTGGCTATGTTACATGTAATTTATTGTATACAATAGTCCAAACTTATTAAGTAATAGTTTTTTATATAATTTATATAACCATGGTTATTAATGATTTTTATAAGAATTTTTATATTGTATAAATTATTGTGTATTCTTAATATATGTCGAATTCAGAGAAAACCAGGGGAAATTAAAAATTTTATATTAAATTTAGTGTCAATTTCTTGTTTTTTAACATTTTCAAAGATTATAAGATCAGTGTTATTATATATTTTAAATAATAATTCACTGATGAATTGTTCCTCATTAATAATATTCACAAGAAATGTTTAGAATATATATTTTTTTATATACATTTAAAAAATCTAAATATTATTCAATATTTCTCATATGTTTACAGTATTGTCCGTGCTTTCCTTATCGAAGAACAGAGAATCGTTGTACGTGTAATGAAGGCTCAAGCTAAGGCACAAAAAATCTCGAAGAAATAGATGTTTAATAAACTTCAATCTATAAATAGTTCTATTCATTTAAATATATAAGTGTGATTTAATAACCAAAAAAGCATCCAGGTCTAAATTGTTATATAATAAAAGTGGAAATATATTTTATTTGCATTACAAATATATTATGTTTATTTTTTATTTAAATACTATATAATAATTACATCATATTGTCACTTCAATAATTTGATTTTTATGTATGGTAAATATAATAAAATTTAAGATCAATTTATTTAAACATCTTACTTAATCATTCATTGGTCAAATATGGTATAGATTAACTATAGTTAATTTATATCAAATTGATCTCATCTTACAGCTATTGTCTACCGTTTGAAGTACTAAGAAAAATGTTATATTTGAATATGAAATATCATTCTTGTATATATGTATATAAACAATACAAATTATTTAACGTATGTTTTTGAATCATTTCAAGTTAATATGATTAAATTAATATTGAATGTTTAGCTAATATATAACTAATCCATATATTATCACTTTAACATTATATGTGCAGCAGCTGTCAAATAGTTGATAAATAAACATGATAATCAAAGACTAATATTGAATCACATAAATAAAATATAATTATAGATATATTAGTTGCATATGTAAAGAAACTCATTGGTTATTTATAATTATGGTATTTTAAATATTGAAATAGATTTATAAATTTGAATTTAAGCAACCACGCCCCGATTCAGGTTTGATTGATTGATTAATACGCCCACATTTTAAAACGTAAAAGGTTTCAAAATGATATTTTTTCAATATAGAAAAAATATATGATAATATAAGCAAATGATAATAGCTATATTACTACTAATCATTAAGTTATATTGTTATATAATTTTATTATATGCCTGTGCAAATTATGGACAATATCACGTGAAGGTTCCATTCTGGCACAGATTTCAAAATTGGACACGACAATGGTACTAATACATACATTTTGGATAGTAACTGATGATACTATAATTAACTTATAAATAAACCTAAAATAAATATTTATAAATATTTTGGTTACAAACAAGCATATATTAAATTAAAAATATACTCAAATTATTAAACTAGTATATACACATGTGAGTAATATGAATATATAAACAGGGTAATACTAATAATATATAAATATTGATACATCAAATAAACTTGTTAAAATTAAAATCAAAAAGTTACAAATTATTTGATTACATTTAATAAATATAATATGCTGTTTCATCATAAAAATTAAATACAATATACTACCTAAGTATCCATTAAGTATTCTTTTATTAAATTATGGTAATCAAGGTATTCCTTAGTGTTATTACTGCATCGACGACGTTACTGGGTATATTGGTATATGATTCTAGGATTGCATACTATGAGATATATATATATATATATATATATATATATATATATACACATGTAACCAACATACATACCCACTTTAAGTTTAATTCCCGGTCTCATCGCAATAGAAATATCGGGAAGAATCCTTTTTTAACGTTAACGTTCAAAAAGGATTACAATTGTAATACATGTAGGCTATATTATATAGTTAAAGAAAATCGCTAAACTATTCAAATTATTGCAGTTGATACAGAATAGACATTATAAGATGTTATTAATATGTATTACACGTTATACCGATAATTGTTTTACACGATAGATCGAATAAGTATAACATAAAATAAACTCACAATGTTTATTTTACAAAACCCTAATATATATTCTAAACATGGCGATTAACTATCACAATAAGATCGCTTAGAGATACGATAATGATGTACGATACTAACTATTGCTTATTAATAATAAGTAATACTAATTATCTATCGAAAACCTTTTTAACGAATTAGTTCATTGTTAGCTAATAAGTCAAATATAAAATAATGAACCAAATCAAGAAATCTAACTATTATAGCATGAATGTGCTCAGTATGTAGATTCAGCTAATGATGAATACAAATGTATTACATATAATATGTGATTATGTAATATGAGAATGATTGAAGTATTTCAGAACTATTTTTGACTTTTATTTAAGATTTATTTTGGATATCCGACGTGATTCACATACAAGGGAATTTCTTTTTACAAGATTTTTAGAATTATTGAAATATTACAATTTTGATATATTGAATTAAAGTTATAACGTATATTATGTTGGATAATGTCAGTAACATGTATGGAAAATAAAATGATAAAAAAAGTTATTATTCAGAAAAAAACTGTTAACCCTGAAACCATGCAGCTAATTCTTGTTTTTTATTCTGTAATAAAAATAAAAATATATTTAATTTGTATTAAAAATATGTTATGCTTATTTTTTTTACTTATAATTAAGATTATATAATATTTACATCATCTGGATTCTCGTGTATTTATAACTTTGTATATAAAACCCCTCCTATCCTCTGATTCTGAGGGATATGTAGATATAAATAATATCTACACAACTACACAACTACACATTATATCATGTTAGGAATACTAATTATGTTGAATCTTTAAGAACTGATTATTGTTGAGTTATCCGTTTATATAATTTCTTTGTATATCTAGAAGATGGTAGAGATATCAGTATACCGACATAAATATTAAAATAAAAAAGATTTAAAACTAAAAAGCTTTATAATTCAAAAGAAACTATACTATACTAATGCAATGTTATACTATGGCAAACATCGATGCAGATAGCATCCAGTTATCGTTCAATTGTCATGTTTGGAAGATATCATTATATTAATGTAGTATATATATATATGTGTATACCTTGGGTTATCTATAGATAGCATATATGCTATAAGCTATAATATATACTAGTATATATACTATATATATATACTATATGTATACTATATATATAATTATACTAGTATATACTATTACACATGAAGATATTTAATTTGTGATTTGGTAAATTAGAATTATATATTAATATAATTTATTAGTTGAAATGTTAAATAATTAAATCATGTTTTTATAAATAATACTATTTTATATAACGCCATCATATGATTGTTCTATATTAAATTGTACTTGATCATAATACAATACATAGTATTATTAGTAAAGGTATTATTCTATAATATTATTAATAGTATCGAATACATAATATTAAATAATTGTACTTACAAATTAGTTAAAAATTGTAAGCAACATTAAAGTGCTAATGATTTTTTTAAAATGTTTTATTATACTTTCTATAGACTTACAATTAACATATACATCATTAAATACGAAGTATTTGTATATGTTCGTATATATATATATATATAGTTGATTGCAAGCACTTTATATATAATGAATATATTTATTATTTTAATAGATTATATATATATATATAAAAGTTATATAATATACGACGTATATTATACGTTATATAATATATCTCAAAATACACACTATAATTTTGAATACTTATATGTATACATTAATACAATATAAGTATACATACAATTTAACAAGTTCATTAATAATAATTACTTTTGCTACAAAATATATTTTTGAAATTACTTTATTATTACATATGTTCAAAATGAATGTGTTTAATATACATAAACAGGTAATTTGGAATAAAAAATGAAATTTTTTAATTGACCTAAAGTTTACTAATAGTAGTAAAATATTATTTACATTTATATTTTAATTTAAGAATTCTATAGATTTAACATTATATTGATTGTCTTATATCTTAAATATACAATGATATTTTTGAACGTATTTACTTGTTTAAAATATTACAATTCTAGTTAAATAGTAGTGTTTTTAAATATAAAAAACGACTTCATTTTATTAGAGTTACCAACTTTTTATAACTAATAAGATTCTTATGGCTTATTTTTTCTAAATTTTGCTTGATATAGAATTTTAGATATGTTCCTATTTTCATTTCATTAGATTAAAAACAATTAATTATACAAATATATGAATAATTGTAAGATTAAGAATGATTTCAAAAAAGTATTCTTTACATTTTAAAAATATACTCAATTCTAATTTATTATATTAAAATATTTGTAAAGAATTTCTATTTTGCCATGTATTATATATAGACATATATGTCTACTTTATTCTAAATATATGTCAGTATTTTTGTTTGAAAATATTTACTTTATTTTATTGATATTAAAGACCATAATTGACATATTACAAATACGTAGTCCTCTTTAGTATCTATACAAATTTGTAACTATATATCATTAACATATATAATTTAATTTATATTATGCAAATAATTGATAACAGTATAATACAATGCTTCTATTATAGAAATTTGAGGAAAACTAACAATTTACATACTATAATTAATAAGAAGAATTTTGTCTGGTTACAAATCTACAAATATTCTAATCTTTTAATACTTTCTATAATTTAATTTTTAAATATTGAAAGTTTTTAAACTATAAAAATAAATATCATATTATTGTATTCAAACTTACAATTATTAATATATCGATTACTCAAATTTGTATAAATATAGATTTGTATATTTTGCAGTATATTATTTATTGAGCACGACAGCGTATTTAATTTTATACTAAACATCACAAGTATAATTATATGTATGAAACATACTCCAGTCAATAACATCAATCTATAACATCAATGACTAAAGGCTTAAATTTCTGTTTCTTTAATTCTTTTAATTTAATTCTCTGTGATTTTATCTTCATCAAAGTCATCATCATCTTCCTCATCCTCTTTGAATGATATGTCTTCTTTGTGTTTTTGAATGAAGGAAACTTTATCAACTACAAAAAAAAGTATAGATATAATATACGTGCATAATATATTGTACAACAATATAAATTGTATAACAATTGTAAACAATTTATTAATATACCAATAAGAATGTACACTAATATAAAATAGTTACAAATTAATAATTGCATTAATAATGAATAATGTGCAAACCATCATCTGGTATAGCGGCAGGGGAACCATGTCTAGCATTACTCTCTATAATTCTGGTAGCCTCGGAGGCGCTGATATAGTTTGGTGTTCCCCCGTTGGAGGTATTTTCTCTGCAAGTATATATGCAATGTTATGTATGTTAATATGAGATATGCTCATATTATAAACATGGAAAACCATATCCATAACAACGATTATAAATAAATACACAATATTTATTTTAAAAGTTATTATAATTATAAATTATATTTAAATAATACATTTTATTTTATTTACCATTAAATATGAACTTTTAAAGTCTTATTTTTGAAACTTGACGTAAATCTAGTTTCATATATTATTCTAAAGATAATATATTATATTTTTATATTAAATAAAAAAAAATATAGGCAATATTTGTTGTTGCTATTTTGCACTCTATCGCATACTCTTAAGGGGTGAGGGTTTGGGGTGAGGACATTTTTAGAAAAATTTAATTTTTTTATTAAAATAATAATTTTGTTAATTTTCTATTATATGTTAAAATTTAGGGTTTTAAAATTGAATAAAAACATTTAAATAACGTATAAAGATCTACTCTAAGAAAATATTGATTTGTGTAAATTTCATTAATTTTTAATAAATTAGTTCAATTAAATTTTATATTTGGTTAACTATAGTTAACGATTTCTATAACATTAAAACAAAATTAAAGTTTAAAATTCAATGTTTATATTTATATTATAAGGTCAAGGTGTATGTTTACTTTTACTGTTATTGCATAGCTTATAAAGGTAGAAGGATGTAAAAAGATCACATAATCTTAAATAAACTTTAAATTTAATTTTCTCAGTAATTTGAATTTTTAGACTAAAAATCCGATATCTTTTTACAGTTCGTTTTCGATCTTATTTAAACAGAATATTTAATATAATTATACCTCAAATAATTGCGTTCAATATTTTTAGAATTGTTTTTAAAATATTTTATAACAGATTTATAACATTGAAAATTAGTTGAAAATATTTAAATTTTGTTCACAAATATTATATGCCATATTATATTTTTGTTGAACACAATATTTGTAGATTTGGGTTTCCTTATTACAATGCAATTCGTAGAAATTCCACATATTCATATGAGATAACAGAATTAGCGTAAGATTAAAATCCTTATTCTTTTATTGGATCAATTCTACCCGCAGATAGCCTTAATATATTTGGTGGGCAAATGTATAAAAATGGGTCCGTAGAAGACATTTCCAATGGGTTACATTATATCCGACTATTAATGCGTAATATATAGTTTGCGCTAGTATGGTTTTACTAACAAGTAGATGCCTTCCTTCGGCGAGCCAGTAGACTTGATCAACTCCTTCCACTGTTCGTTGGTCTGTTCGATAATCTTCAACGCAAACTTCTTGTTCTTGGGGTGGCCGCGGAATGCGAACCTGTTGGCGGGTTTGCCTGCGGGAATCTTGTAGTTCTTGAACCACGAGTGGGTTGCGCTGAGGAAGCCCGGCATGTGTCGTTTGATGTCGTGGAGCCCATTCATCTGACTGGCCAACGGGTCGGTTACGTCTATGCACAGCAGCTTCCAGTCAGTTTCACCTGCGATGGGGACACGATTACTAATTAGAATCAATGGAATCCAGTTGTCATTAATAGTATTACCGATTAATAATTAAATAAGACAAATGATATTCAATAACAGATATCAAATACTATAAGGTACATAATAGATACATAATAAGTACATAATAAGTACATAATAGATACATAATAGATACATAATAAGTACATAATAAGTACATAATAAGTACATAATAAGTACATAAGTACATAATAAGTATATAATAGATACATAATAGATACATAATAAGTACATAATAAATACATAATAAATACATAATAAGTACATAATAGATACATAATAGATACATAATAAGTACATAATAAATACATAATAAGTACATAATAGATACATAATAGATACATAATAGATACATAATAAGTACATAATAAGTACATAATAAGTACATAATAGATACATAATAGATACATAATAGATACATAATAGATACATAATAGATACATAATAGATACATAATAGATACATAATAAGTACATAATAGATACATAATAAGTACATAATAGATACATAATAAGTACATAATAAGTACATAATAGATACATAATAGATACATAATAAGTACATAATAGATACATAATAGATACATAATAAGTACATAATAAATACATAATAAGTACATAATAAATACATAATAAATACATAATAGATACATAATAGATACATAATAAGTACATAATAAGTACATAATAAGTACATAATAGATACATAATAGATACATAATAGATACATAACAGATACATAATAGATACATAATAGATACATAATAGATACATAATAAGTACATAATAAGTACATAATAGATACATAATAAGTACATAATAAGTACATAATAAGTACATAATAGATACATAATAAGTACATAATAGATACATAATAGATACATAATAAGTACATAATAAGTACATAATAAGTACATAATAAGTACATAATAAGTACATAATAAGTACATAAGTACATAAGTACATAATAAGTATATAATAGATACATAATAGATACATAATAGATACATAATAGATACATAATAAGTACATAATAAGTACATAATAAGTACATAATAGATACATAATAGATACATAATAGATACATAATAAGTACATAATAAGTACATAATAGATACATAATAGATACATAATAAGTACATAATAAATACATAATAAGTACATAATAGATACATAATAGATACATAATAAGTACATAATAAGTACATAATAAGTACATAATAGATACATAATAGGTACATAATAGATACATAATAAGTACATAATAGGTACATAATAGGTACATAATAGATACATAATAAGTACATAATAGGTACATAATAGATACATAATAGGTACATAATAGATACATAATAGATACATAATAGATACATAATAGATACATAATAGATACATAATAAGTACATAATAAGTACATAATAAGTACATAATAAGTACATAATAAGTACATAATAGATACATAATAGATACATAATAGATACATAATAAGTACATAATAGATACATAATAAGTACATAATAAGTACATAATAGATACATAATAAGTACATAATAGATACATAATAAGTACATAAAAAGTACATAATAGATACATAATAGATACATAATAGATACATAATAGATACATAATAAGTACATAATAAGTACATAATAATATAATAGATACATAATAAGTACATAATAAGTACATAATAAGTACATAATAAGTACATAATAGATACATAATAAGTACATAATAGATACATAATAAGTACATAAAAAGTACATAATAGATACATAATAGATACATAATAGATACATAATAGATACATAATAAGTACATAATAAGTACATAATAATATAATAGATACATAATAAGTACATAATAAGTACATAATAAGTACATAATAAGTACATAATAGATACATAATAAGTACATAATAGATACATAATAGATCCTTGACCATAGGAGGAATTGAAGAAAAAGCAATGAGTAATAGATGGAAATGTATGAGATTTGAAAGATGTTTGGAGGTATGGAGTTTCTATTGAGTCTGAATATAAAATATAGAAAATAAGATTTATATTTATATAAAAAATTAGAACAGATTTTGCATAGTTTATTATTATATTTACCTATTGAATGGTAAAAAATAATATATCTATTTAGTTAATTCAAGATAATGATGTGCCATGTAATGTCCCCAATAAGATAGAATATTTCTGCAATTTCTTAATGAGGAAAATATTATCCGACAGAAAATGTGATCTAATTTTGTTAAGGGAACAAGAGTTAATAAGTTTCTTAATATTAATATCAGTAAAGTTATTGGTTATTTTAAAAATTATGAAAAGTTGTATAGTTTGGATCTTGTGAATTGACCGCAAATAAAATTTATCTTTTTTTGTTCTGAGATTATATAGAAAAGTAGAATTCAAGAAGTGGAAGATAAAAACTCTTAGAAATAGTTAATAAGTCAGTTGTAGCATTATTGTACGAAATCTATACATTTTCAAATACTGTTAATATGATAATTAAATTAGATGAGGTCAGTAATATTTGGGAGAGCAAACTTATTGGTAACGAAGGAATAATACCAAGTATTATAAAAGCACACCTTAAAGTCAACCTCAATTTCTTATATCGCATTTAAATCTTGAAAATTACAGATTGCAAGTAATAGTTTTCATAAAAAGATTTGTATAAGAATATCATATCTTTATATCATCAACATATAAGTTAATATGAATACTGGAATGAACTTTAGAAAGTAAATTATTGAGGAATATAATAAATAAGATGGGTGACAGGATAGTAATTCAGAGAACATCAGCTCATAATAAATGGTGAGCTTGAAAAACACACATAATGTTTAGGATTACAGAAAAAAGAAAATATTGTTTAATGTTTTCCAGAAACACCAAAAGCTTTAAGTTTGCATATTAGATTAACATAATTATAGTGATTACAGTATCAAATAATTTAGAATCAAAGAAAATTATATTAATAAATAAGAATAAAAATGTATATTTAAATAATTTAAACCTAATTTTAATTTGGTTGTATTCTAAATTTTATAGAAATACATTTTAATATAATTAATTATATCATAAACTAATAAAACTGAAGTCTAAATATAAAATAATCTATTCATATATTAATTTGTAATAATTATGATGCATTAATTTTCTAAATTTAGAAATAAATTTATTAATTAATTACCATGGACTAAATTAGCTACATAATGAATGCATCACAAAAAGAGATAAATCAATAGCATTAATTATAACTATAATATATGGACAATCAATACTCAGTTATTCTTTATGAATAGTAAATGTGATATATGAATAGGTGTTTGAGAAATGGAATAAAATCATCCAAAGAAAAATTGGACAATGCATCTATTATAAATTATTATGCAATTGTTAAAAAGAAAATAAATATTAATTAAATAAATTCTCACACAAACTAAAATTAGTAAAAAAATAAGCTTAATGATTTTTTGAAAAGGAAAAAGAGAGAAATGAGGAAAGAAGAATGTTAACCAACCTTCATCAATAAGAGCAAACACTCCGAGAACTTTTACTTGGACGACGGCACCTTGTTTATGAATTTTCTGACCGATTTCACAAACATCGATGGGATCATGATCTCCCTTTTGTTTGGTGAAAGTGTCGATGTGGTTCGGATCTTCGTAGGTCTGCGGCAGTGCTCCGTAATTCCAGATGTAGCCATGGTGCGGGAACACGTTGTGTACGAAGCGCAGGTTTCCGTGTTTCGTGTCCTGCATGATCGGGTTCAATTTCTGGTTCTTTGTTATCTGTTTCCAACGGTGCGGAAAGGTTACATCGGGTCTAGGATATGAAAGGAAACACATAGGAGTTATGCGATGTCATTCGGAAGTCATAGGTCACGAATGGGTGGTCATAGGTCATGCTAAATACTCTCGCTCGCTTGTTTATAGGAGATACTGGATATAAAGACTTATTATTTTAAGTATATGTAAATAATTCATGAAATTAAATATTTTAAAAATATGGATTTAATGATTTAATTTAAATCTATATTCACAATTTGATATCAATAAATTTAATTTTATACAGGAACTTCTTAAAGTTATATAATATAATATTGCTAATGGAATTAATTTCTAATATCATTTAATATAATTTTAGTTATATTAATTTATTATTAATAGTAAACTTGAATAACTGACCTAATTGTATAATATAAGATGTAAATTTATTCTGTATTAATAGAAAATTTATAAAAAGTGATATTACTTATTCTTATTTATAGAATGATGTCATAACAAAATGTATTTATAAATAAATCTTTGAAGCTACAAAAATAATTAAACATTATTAAATTAAAAATATTGCCATAGATTTAAGGAATTTATAATCATTTCTAATAATAGTAATAATTTAATACTAGTTATTATTAGAAAATTTTATAATTTATGTAAAGATTTATATTTCAAATCATTTGAGAATAAATAAATTTGATTCAAATTTATGATCTATTGCTAATATTATAGAAGCATATAAAAATGACTTAAAAGTTAATTACTGGTGACATAATTAAGATTTTTGAAATTATGAATTTTTGACTATATAAAATATATAACTAAACTTCTTATATTTATAAAGTTATTTTATAAAATACAATGAAATTAATAAACTGATAAGCTGGTTTCTTTAATATATAATTAATACACAGGATATGAATAATAATTCAACATTTATTTAAATAGTTTCTTTAGATTCTTAAGATATTATTAAAAAATGTATTCTTTAATATTTATAAATAAATGTTACGATACTATAAATGCATATAAATAACATCATTAATAAGTATAATAACATCATTAGTAAGCATATAGAAATGTACTTTACTGCACAGTAAACACATAGCACTTGTATAATCAATTATCAAACATGTGATCACATTACACTATACATCATCCTCTATAGCTAATAGCCTATGTGGCTGTCTTATCTCTATGTAGTATAATCTAATGTTAATCAGGTATTAAATTTAGAAAATATACAAATCAACTAATCCAATTGAATGTGCACAGATAAATATTATTTGAAGTTCATTTGCTGATCAACAATCAGAACCAATATTTGATGGGATCAATAACAGGGTCAAGATCACACAGATGTTTTTAGCAAATTGTATATTTGGACACTATTGGACACTATTGGAAACTATTGGAAACTATTGGAAACTATTGGACACTATTGGACACTATTGGACACTATTGGACACTATTGGACACTATTGGACACTATTGGACACTATTGGACACTATTGGACACTATTGGACACTATTGGACACTATTGGACACTATTGGACACTATTGGACACTATTGGACACTATTGGACACTATTGGACACTATTTGACACTATTGGACACTATTGGACACTATTGGACACTATTGGACACTATTGGACACTATTGGACACTATTGGCTTATACTCAATCTAATAATATCTAGTAAATGTGACAATATCTCTGGTCTAAAATTATTATATATTGGATTATGATATTAATTTAAAATTTACAAAATTGAAAATGTCTAAATGAAATTAGACAATTGATATTTTTTTAAATATGTAAAGATAATGATCTCTATTTTTAGGTTGAATAAAATTAATACAAAATGAATATTTACAACATTTATATATAAAACATGTTTGATATTCAAAAACAATTATTAATTATTCATAAAAATGGCTAAAACCTCCATCTTGGCATTTGTCCATCTCGGAATCTCGACGACCATGTTGAAAATGTTATCATCTTTATCGGCGTAGAGTGGAATGTCGTGGAATGGCGATATGGCTCCGGTGGGTCCATCTGGCGAAACGAGCGGTTGAAGAAATTAGGCGTCGTTTAATTCGCCTGCGCATTTAACAAGGACACTCGACGGCCTCACATTGTAAGTACTCAAGGTTGCTCGCGTCGTTAATTGCTATTGTTAATTGCGAGGTTGTGTTTAGCATCCTTGGGTCGGTAACAAGTTGGCCGGAGTGGTGTTGATGAGCTCGCAATGCTTCCACAAAAACCAACTCACGCCGGCCAATGTTTACGACAAGTTAGATGATTAAAAGCATGTTTGGTTAGCACGTTTTTCGCGGATGAGCGAGAGCTTATTCCACCGGATGCACCTGGTTTGCCCTTACTTACAAAAGAACAGCTTATAGTTCTTAGTGTAGAGGGACCCACGCGATTTCGTATAGTACCGGCTATATTCATCATCGCTCGAAATCATCGTACATAAGCAAGCGAAGACTGAATAGTAGTGGTGGGTAAGGGTAACAAATATTCCGCAGCTGACGAACCTTAATTAATACAAAGAGATCGCTATTCGCAAAATAACACAAGTACCATTCAAGCCATCAAAATTCAAGAAGAACAAAACTTTAATTCATATATTCATATATACCAGAAACACAAAAACGATTATAAAGTGAAGAAAAAGGTGAAATATAAAAAATAATATCTCAATACTACATATAGAACATTTAATAATAATTAATCAATATAATAATTTCACAATTGTATACATACTAATATAAGTATATGTGATGACAAGACCTCGCATGTATACTTTATATACACGTATATAAATATATAATTACTAATTAAATAAATAGTTATTAATGTATGCTACCATTATTATATCAATATAAATTGATATATATAACTTATTCGTAGTAAAAATTATTTTTATGGTTCACTCATCTACAATTATATATATATGTGCATTGGTTTTTATTTATATTATTTAAATAATAGTTTTAATATAAAATGTAATATAATTAAGAATAACTATATATAATATAAATTATGGCCATATATGCAAACGTAAATATACAATACAATTCGTTAAATACTCGTTTAGCTAAAAATAAAGTAGGCAAAATCATAAAAAAATTAAAACTATTTTATTCTATTAATGTAAGAGCGATAATATAAAGAAATAATATATATTTAATTAAATAACTTATTATAGTAACTAACTAATAAACATCCGGTAGTCAAGGGTATTCGGTGTTCCTCTTTCTATAGTAGAATAAGCCATCGTGCTCGAATGTGCTTTACAAACCGTAGAACGACAGAAATTATTAGATTTTACAAATGCGATTTGCTTAAATAAGCTAAATCTCGACAGAAATCCTATTTGGTTACACGTAAACAATTTGGCAAACATATTCTCGTTAGATGTCAATCAAATGGTAAATGGGCGTCGTTTAATTCAGTATTGTCAAATATAAAATTGTATATTAATACTATATATAAATAGTCTGAATTACACTAATCCCAATATAGAACAATGAGCCCTTATTCAAAGAGAAAATAATATTTTAAATTATAAAATTTTACTTTTGAGTTGTAAATGTTATATTTCCCATACATATACTATACATATATATATATATATATATATATATATATATATATATATATATATCCGCTATCTACGACCCTAGATCTTAGTGATTATTGGTTGAAGACGAAGTTTCATAAATTTAAACGATTTTTAACAAATCATATTGCTAACATTCAAATCCGTTCATATTTTATACATCACTTTTCATGTAAACTCAACAGACATTAAATGTACCTGTTACTATATTGCCATAATGTAATGTAAGATGATGTAATCTATAGAGAGTATTTAATACTTTGTTATAGTAACTATCGTATTTAAACCTGTATCGAATTACTCGCCCGCTATCATAACACAAACCGACCAGTTGTCAAATTTCGCAACGATATACAATTAAATTGTATGGCTGTACAATGTACACTTTACAGTTTACACTGTACAGTTTACATTGTACACTACATACACTAAATAACAACACGATACTAAGAACGCGCTACACCCATTATATGATAAATGATCTATGAAGATGACACTTTGAATAGTTTGTGGTGATTATCATCTATTGTCAAAATACTCTAGGTAATCAACAATATACGTGGATGCAGGGTTTATTTAAATTGTAACTATTGTTACTCTAGACCAGCGGAGTTTCGATCCGTTATTTCAACCTATGGCATTTCAGACGTCCCGACACGTGTTGGGTCGGGTCCTCGTACTTCGTTTAACGATAAGAGGACTAATGTCCTCCCCGGAATGAAATCAATTTCTAACGGTCTAGTAACATTCTAACAAAGAAGGAGGAAATTGACTCCGTATCCATTGTTTGTTTACGTTGCGCGATGAGTCAGGTGTGGTTTTCACCTAATATCTACCCCACCTAATGATATTAAGATCCGTGGGGCACACACACACACACGCTCGCGCACACATATATACACATACACACACACACGTACATATATATATATATATATATATATATATATATATATATGATTACCGTGAGAGTATTCAATATTCTAATATTATACTATAATTAATATTATTATTTGTATACATAATTATATTCTAAAATACCTAAACCCAGATCTAAAATTGTACGACTTATATACATTGTGTACAGTGGTTACTGTCCAATGTACAATGTATAGTGTACACCGTACATTGTCCAATGTACTTTAGGGAAATGGGCATGTGTTACAGAATACCAACACTACAACATGTCATATAGAGTACGACCTCATTCGTTGAGTTTATCCTGCCTTATATTATATAACAATGTGACTCTTCTATTCATGAGTCGATGTAAACAAATTCATTTTCTAATGATTTACTACTTTTAGGAGTGTTTTGAAATATCTCAACCACTCCACCACGTCTACATCACGATATTGTTCTCTGTACACTGTACATCGTACACCGTACATCGTACACCGTACATCGTACACCGTACATCGTACACCGTACATCGTACACCGTACATCGTACACCGTACATCGTACACCGTACATCGTACACTGTACATCGTACACCGTACATCGTACACCGTACATCGTACACCGTACATCGTACACTGTACATCGTACACCGTACATCGTATACCGTACATCGTACACCGTACATCGTACACCGTACATCGTACACCGTACATCGTACACCGTACATCGTACACCGTACATCGTACACCGTACATCGTACACCGTACATCGTACACCGTACATCGTACACCGTACATCGTACACCGTACATCGTACACCGTACATCGTACACCGTACATCGTACACCGTACATCGTACACCGTACATCGTACACCGTACATCGTACACCGTACATCGTACACTGTACATCGTACACCGTACATCGTACACTCTACATCGTACACTGTACATCGTACACTGTACATCGTACACCGTACATCGTACACCGTACATCGTACACTGTACATCGTACACCGTACATCGTACACCGTACATCGTACACCGTACATCGTACACCGTACATCGTACACCGTACATCGTACACCGTACATCGTACACCGTACATCGTACACCGTACATCGTACACCGTACATCGTACACCGTACATCGTACACCGTACATCGTACACCGTACATCGTACACAGTACATCGTACACCGTACATCGTACACCGTACATCGTACACCGTACATCGTACACCGTACATCGTACACCGTACATCGTACACCGTACATCGTACACCGTACATCGTACACCGTACATCGTACACCGTACATCGTACACCGTACATCGTACACCGTACATCGTACACCGTACATCGTACACCGTACATCGTACACCGTACATCGTACACCGTACATCGTACACCGTACATCGTACACCGTACATCGTACACCGTACATCGTACACCGTACATCGTACACCGTACATCGTACACCGTACATCGTACACCGTACATCGTACACCGTACATCGTACACCGTACATCGTACACCGTACATCGTACACCGTACATCGTACACCGTACATCGTACACCGTACATCGTACACCGTACATCGTACACCGTACATCGTACACCGTACATCGTACACCGTACATCGTACACCGTACATCGTACACCGTACATCGTACACCGTACATCGTACACCGTACATCGTACACCGTACATCGTACACCGTACATCGTACACCGTACATCGTACACCGTACATCGTACACCGTACATCGTACACCGTACATCGTACACCGTACATCGTACACCGTACATCGTACACCGTACATCGTACACCGTACATCGTACACCGTACATCGTACACCGTACATCGTACACCGTACATCGTACACCGTACATCGTACACCGTACATCGTACACCGTACATCGTACACCGTACATCGTACACCGTACATCGTACACCGTACATCGTACACCGTACATCGTACACCGTACATCGTACACCGTACATCGTACACCGTACATCGTACACCGTACATCGTACACCGTACATCGTACACCGTACATCGTACACCGTACATCGTACACCGTACATCGTACACCGTACATCGTACACCGTACATCGTACACCGTACATCGTACACCGTACATCGTACACCGTACATCGTACACCGTACATCGTACACCGTACATCGTACACCGTACATCGTACACCGTACATCGTACACCGTACATCGTACACCGTACATCGTACACCGTACATCGTACACCGTACATCGTACACCGTACATCGTACACCGTACATCGTACACCGTACATCGTACACCGTACATCGTACACCGTACATCGTACACCGTACATCGTACACCGTACATCGTACACCGTACATCGTACACCGTACATCGTACACCGTACATCGTACACCGTACATCGTACACCGTACATCGTACACCGTACATCGTACACCGTACATCGTACACCGTACATCGTACACCGTACATCGTACACCGTACATCGTACACCGTACATCGTACACCGTACATCGTACACCGTACATCGTACACCGTACATCGTACACCGTACATCGTACACCGTACATCGTACACCGTACATCGTACACCGTACATCGTACACCGTACATCGTACACCGTACATCGTACACCGTACATCGTACACCGTACATCGTACACCGTACATCGTACACCGTACATCGTACACCGTACATCGTACACCGTACATCGTACACCGTACATCGTACACCGTACATCGTACACCGTACATCGTACACCGTACATCGTACACCGTACATCGTACACCGTACATCGTACACCGTACATCGTACACCGTACATCGTACACCGTACATCGTACACCGTACATCGTACACTGTACATCGTACACTGTACATCGTACACTGTACATCGTACACTGTACATCGTACACTGTACATCGTACACTGTACATCGTACACTGTACACTGTACATTACACATACTTAAATATATCATTAAATTCTGAAATATACACAAAATTATTATTACCTGTAACTTGCTTCTATAGCTATTGCATAATTATTCGTTAATTAGTTATGGTTGAGTTCATCACTATCTTGACCTCGAGATTAACACATGCGTCTCTTAATATACACATATATACATATACGTATACATATATATATATATATATATATATATATATATATATATATATATATATATACGTATACATATACATATACGTATACATATACGTATACATATACGTATACATATACGTATACATATACGTATACATATACGTATACATATACGTATACATATACGTATACATATACGTATACATATACGTATACATATACGTATACATATACGTATACATATACGTATACATATACGTATACATATACGTATACATATATATATATATATATATATATATATATATATATAAATATATATATATAACTACACTTTTCGTTACATTGTTAACAGTAGCTTTGTTATATAATACCCTACTCACTTTTCACAATGCCGGTCAATGCCATAAACAATTAGTCCAGTTTGGGGTATTACGCAACTCTCCAATTTATTTGTCACTTAAAACATACCAGGTATATAATGGTAGTTATGCATTATGGTTCAGACTAATAATTTTAATATCGTATATTATTATTATTGGAGCGTTAACCTTATCTGGTTATAAATTCATATAAGTTCATATAATATAATATTACTGTATATATATATATATATATATATATATATATATATATATATATATATATATATATATATATATATATATATATATACAATAGTCTATAATATACCTTGTGGCATATATGCCAAAAAAGCATTTCATAAATATATAAAATATGATACGAAAGCTTTAAGTTCTGTATTATTTTCTGTAATTACTTCATAATTCACTTATTTTCACTCATTGAAGTCATAATGCTCAATTTATTTTGCTCAGATTTACTTGATTAACATGTTTAGATATTTCTTTAAACATAATATTTCAAACTTGAAAAACTTACTTTGACCCAAAAAAAAAATTCTCCATGACCCATTTTTGGTTCATGATCCATTGTTTGAGAACCCATGCTATAGACTAATTTTCATATACATATATTAGACAATAGTTAGCATACATTATACAAATAACTGAAAACATCGCAGTGCATTTGGTATATTGCCAGGATTGTAGTTATTAGAATATTAGTTTGCACTTTAGTTGCACTATAGTAATTAAAGCAAACATTATACTTTCTTAACATAAGTATACTTAATAAGTATGTATATATATATATATATATATATATATATATAAATATATTCATTTGTATACCATTATATATAGGCATATATTAATATATATATATATAATATATATATATTTATGAAATTTCAAATAATTATCAAATCATATCAGGTATCAGAATACCTGATATGATTTGATAATTATTTGAAATTTCATAAATGTATATATATTATATATATATATTCAGTAGTTCCTACTTTATAGGTCCTACTCTACAGGCCCTATACTGTAGACCATATTCTATATGCCCTACTATATATGCCCTACTCTATATGTCCTACTGTATATGCCCTACTATATATACCCTACTCTATATGCCCTACTCTATATGACCTACTATATATGCCCTACTCTATATGCCCTACTCTATATGCCCTATTATATATGCCCTACTCTATATGCCCTACTCTATATGCCCTACTCTATATGACCTACTATATATGCCCTACTCTATATGCCCTACTCTATATGCCCTACTCTATATGCCCTACTCTATATGCCCTACTCTATATGCCCTACTCTATATGCCCTACTCTATATGCCCTACTCTATATGACCTACTCTATATGACCTACTCTATATACCCTATTATATATGCCCTACTCTATATGCCCTACTCTATATGCCCTACTCTATATGACCTACTATATATGCCCTACTCTATATGCCCTACTCTATATGCCCTACTCTATATGCCCTACTCTATATGACCTACTCTATATGACCTACTCTATGTACCCTACTCTATATGCCCTACTCTATATACCCTACTCTATATACCCTACTCTATATGCCCTACTCTATATACCCTACTCTATGTACCCTACTCTATATGCCCTACTCTATATGCCCTACTCTATATACCCTACTCTATATACCCTACTCTATATGCTCTACTATATATACCCTACTCTATATACCCTACTCTATATACCCTACTCTATATGCTCTACTATATATACCCTACTCTATGTACCCTACTCTATATACCCTACTCTATATGCTCTACTATATATACCCTACTTTATTATGTCTACTGATTTAGAGATTTCGCAGATATAACAGAGGCAATCCCACATTTGAGTAGAATGCAACATATTTACAGAGAAGTCAGCTCTTGCCTTACATTATAAGTCTTTCATTATAATGTTTAAAGTGGAGTTCTCACCACTACGATCTATTATTTCATATTCACAAGCATTAGTGTTTGCTAAATACATTTCTTGTATGCAAAGCTATACTGAACTATCGCAATTACATTTATTAATACTAGACGCAATTGTTTATTGAATCCATTCTGTTAGATTGTAATATGTATAATAGAGACAGCTATTAGACTATAATATACCACTCAGCTACTAAATGTTACCTGTATATATGTTTGAAAACTTCGTAATATTGTTATTGAAAAATGTATGATATCAGACCTTACATAATATAGTTTGCACATTGCAAAATGTATAATGTATATTATAATCATATAGTATAGTATGTGTATATTGTATATTATAAGTATAATGTAGTGTATGTACAATATATATTATAGGTATAATATAGCATAGGTATTATGTAATAAATGTATAATTTATATTGTATATTATATGTATAGTTAATATATAATGTATATAATCTGTATAATGTATAGTGTACGTATAGTGTACGTACAATGTATACTCAATGTTATTTGCAAGTACCCTCATTTGCCCATTAATACCGGAGAATACATTTTAACAAACTTTATATTAATTCATAAGTTTATAAGTATAAGTAGAATTTAGGCAATTTTTTGGTATCTAATATATTGAACTCGCATCATGAATACTTATGAATTATATTCTTAATACTTCCATGGGAAATATACTGTTTATTGTAGTTATGTTGGTAAAGGACTTATGTAAGTATAATATAATATATGTTAAGATCGTGACAATGCAGTGATGAAGATATGCAGATAAATGACAAGTCATACTAGATCATTATTAAGTAACCATCTTAAAGAAGGAAGTAAAGAGGGTAGGAAGGAGTGAAGGGAGAATGGATGCAAGAAAGAGGGAAAGAAGGATGTTGTCGAGGAGAATGTTACAATGAAAAATGATTTGTGTTTTCAATCGCCACTTATGAATTAGGTAGAAATATGCACAGTAAAGTGTTAATATTGTATACACTATATATATATATATATATATATATATATATATATATATTAATTACAAGATTACATTACTCTATGTAACAGTCATTATTGATCTATATTATGAGTTAATGAGGTTATCCATGTGCATGATTCAAGCCTTATATGGTAGACTATAGTCAATAATGCTTCTCCAGGTGTCTGGCCACGTAGAGATGCTTACATTGATCTACGTGCACAATGCGAATTGCACATCCAGTCACTGGGTTAGAAGTATACGTAATTGTGTACAAAGTCATTGTTATACATTGTTGTTAATAGAAACGCTGAGGTGACCGAAGGTGACCAATATTTCGCTTAGAATTCAATAAATACAAACGTATTCGTAAGTAATATTAAGTAGGCCATTCTTTTGTATAACGGGTATATAAATCACGTGATACAATTTAACTTAATAATAGAACACATCAATAGTATGTAATATTAATCTAAATGATAATATTGTATTTTATTTGAGCATAATAGTAATTATTGTATATTATATCGTTAATATTATTGCCTTTATCTATTACTATAATTATGTATTGAATTTTATTTTATTTTATTTTATATATACGGTAAAATCCTTTCATCCGATACCAGAAAAATGTGCAAGCTATTGTATCAATATATAGTGTACAATTATCTCAAAGCTGATTTGGTTGAAATATTCTAGATTTTACTATAGTCGATGAATTAATCCACTACTTCTATTTATTATTTAAAACATATTTTTTAGTCAGACCAGAGAATCGAATATCGAGTCTACTTCAACGACGGTAAATATTGATATTGTTTTTGATATTCAAATATAATTCACGTAGTTCGAAACTGGTCCTTACCTACCATAATTGTATGCAATGCATATACGCAACATGTATACCGGTTTAGCCAATCTTAAAGTACATTTTTACGTATATTCATACATAATAAAGCTATTTAATTACATTAATTTTATTTTGCATAATATCAATTCATTCCACTTTATCAAAAACCTTATTTTTTTTTCATATCAATATATAATATTATTATTTATATAAATAATAATAGTAATAATAATAATTATAATAATAATAATAATAATATTAAGATAATTAATAATACATTATAATTGATTATGATTAATTATAATTATTAATTTTCTTACATTTATGATGTAATAGTATAATTAATATACATATTACTTATTAATTGTATTATTTTTTCAGTTTAACTTATCTACAACGTTATACCTATCATCATATAAACAGGTTATTATCATAAACAAATAATTTGATAAATATTGTAGATGTATTATATATTTTAAAAATATATATCAACATATTATAAAAGCAATACACTTTGAACTGCATACCGTTGTTACAAAGTGTTAGAAAAGATAACCTAGTTACCATTTTAAAATAAATTTATATATATGATCCTAATTCTAGTTTTTGGTTACATCCATTAGGAATATGAAATTGTATTCGAGCACATATTTAATTATAATTTGAAAATAACGTAAACCTTTACTTTTATTACTTAACATTTATTATATATATATATAATATTATTTTAACTATGGATTTACATTTTCAACTGATTTAAATTTATTTTTATTCAATAATTATTTATCGGACCATCAATTTTCTATTTATAGACTCAAAAGATAATAAAAGTATTTTTATATTAAAATATTGTATTTAATATAAAAATACTTTTATTACCTTTTGGGTGTATATTACCCTTATGGTACTATGCTATAGGATATATAGGTAACTGTATATCTTGGTAATATTTGGTGTATAATATATACTTTATGAAATTCTAATCCATAATATTGCGAATATACAGTTTATTATAGTGTAATGTATTCAACATGTCATACGTACTTCTAATCTAATAGATATACCCCTCATATGAGTGCTATCAGCTTTACTGGAACTCGGTACAGTGTGGTACCATAAAAGTGATGCAATAAAGTAATAATTCTTTTAATAAAAGCTTGCCATATATATTTATTATATATTGTAGCATATATCTGTTAATTAAAAGTGTATTTATATTAAGTATATTTATAACTCAGTATTAATTTGGCGAATTCATAAAATACAATCGATTTATTATTCATCACTATCGTCTGGTAAAATATCATAAAAATAGATTCTATTTTGACTCTTAATTTAAATATATCTTCAGTTGAAATATTATTTAGCCGACTAAGTACATAAATACAGTAGTGAAACTAAATATATTTTAATAATGCAAAATATAAAATGTTATAGATCTATAAATTAATTAACTATTTAACTATATTAATTATTAACTTGTATGTATTAACTTGGTATATATTATATTATTTAGTAATAATACCAGTTTATGTTTAATAGATATTCCATTTTATTATAATTTAATATAATTATATTATATTTTGTGTACATAAAGTATACATAATTTAATTTGATACTCTTTCTATACATCTATATATAATATTCAATTTTATTTAATTGTATAACATATATTATATATATGCGATTTCATGCATCACCACCTATCTTCGAAAGTATCCATAATTAAAAGCATTAGTAAGCTACTTTCCGAGTACTAACTCTTATACATATGTCACTGTTACAAATATATAGACATACTTATGATTTGCCGATGTCTAATTCTAAATGCTTTAGAGATCAATGGACTGAAGATGATATCCCGATAATGATCTGATTCTTGATACCGTGCTCTCAGTTTCGGACTTTGTCCATGGAACTATTTGCCGCATCCGATTTCCTTCGTTATGTCAAAAAATGTTACAACTCTAAGTTTCGATATATCAATAGATACATCATGTATGATGTGTGTGTGTATATCTTAACAGAACTATATCTATTTCATTAATAACCATGATAGACTTCTATAAAGAATAAGTTTTATGATATGTGTCATACATCTTATTCGGTGATTAAACATATTCAACTCTTCCGTATCTTCATATCGTATCAATCATCTTCAGTTTGGGAACATGTTAAAGCTAAATAATGTTTGTTACATTTGCAAAATCTAGAGAGCGTGTAGAATTTTCTTATCTTTCATCTATCATGGAATATATTCACAATATATTTACCACTATTTTCACAGAAATTATTTAATGGTATTTTTCTTATTTTAATATATTATTAATATCTTTATTACCGTCCAATTCTTGTTCCTTCTTTATTTATAATAGATCATTGTAAAACTTAACAATTCACTCAAAAAGTGAATGTCATAAATTATTAAGGTTCAATAACATCGTGTACTATAAACACGATTTTCATATCTTGTTATTATTACATAAATCTATCTTACTATTAAAATAAATCAAATATCGTCTAATACTAATTTATTTAACAGATTTGTGTCATATATAGATTGTGTTGGAACGTAAAGTAAACTTAGATGGTTTGTGTAGATATTTACTCGAATGAAGGATTAGAGAACGGATATCAAAACAATTTTAAAGAGGAGTGATATTAGGAGTGTCTGTTAATATAATTTAAATAAAATTAAAATTAAAATCCAGTTATCTTCAACATCAATTATGAATCCAATAGATCTTTATCATTGAGTGTGAATATGAATGAATAAAAATGATAAACTGATGGAAGTCTTGATAAATCGTACAAATATTAATACAAATCTTAGGTTGGTATAAAATATATATATGGATTAATATATATGAATATATAAGAATAAACAGAGGTAAATTTGTTTTTATTTCTACAAAATTTTAATCTTTGAAAGACGTATTTTTTGAGTCAGATTTCAATTGATATTTACAAATTTAGCCAAATTAAGATTAATAGAAGATATATTTAATAGTTAGTGGTATGATAGTTGCTATAGAAATGTGTATCTACTGTAGGTTAGTGAACATTTTTTTATATTAACTATATAATAAATAAATCAATTCTCAAAAGATCAAAGCTATAATTATCTAATAGAAAACCGTTCAAATAAGTAACTGTTAATATTCTAGTTATTGTAAAAACATATACATTTCAAAAATAACTAATTGAAGTAATATGGTAAATAAGAAGGACATGGGTAATTTAGAACAATCTAGATCGCAGATATGCGAAGCCTAATAAATGTGCAGCTGGTGATATTCAACAAAACATCTAAGCTATGCTGTTAAAGGTGAATTATGAACTCAGATGCTACTCGGGGGGGGGGGGGGTATACAGAAGTAGGTGTGGCCAATTTCTTAGATAAAACCCGTGTAAGATAAAAACTGTGTCTACAAATTTTAAAATTAAGTAGAACAGTGAAATAATATATATATACCTGGATGAATGACGACTAATGCTTTTTTGATAATGATTAGGAAGATTAGTGGCGAATTAGTAAAAAAAAACGAATATAGTCATTTATATATATTTGTATAATTATCAAGACATAAGACGTAACAAATATATAATTAGGATATTATACAATGTGTATAATTATAACGTAATTATTAATTTAAAGCATCATAATATAAATCATGATGTAATCGTTTGAATCTACACGATTTTAACGCATACATAACATGTAAATTATTAGTTTCAATTACCCTATAGTTCAGGAATGAATATTTACTGGAGAAATAAATGGAATTCATGACGCTGTTGGAAATAAGGTTTAAATATATGAAATATTAAAGTAAATCTGAATACCAATTGACATTATTAATAATCTAAGTTGAGTTAACATTTCTATATCATAAATAAGAAATGTATGACATAGATATTGAAAAGAATCGTTGAAAATATCGAGACTTCAAAACTTATGTTACGCTTATCTCGTGTAAACAGGTGGAAACCGGTCAGTTTATGGCATAATCTAAGCTAACAGTTTTATAAGGGATATATATACATATATATATATATATATATATATATGAGTATTCTATAAACTAGTGTTCAAAATTACAAGCAAGGAGTAGATTAATTGAACTATGAACATAACTAAATACTTAAACATAGGGTTACAACATAGTTTCGTATAAATCAGAGTTTTTGGTAATACATTTAAAGTAAATATGTCTGAGGCTATTTCTGTCAAATTGAAAATCATGAGAGGAATTTGCAATCTAAAAATAAATTAGTAGTTAGATATTACGAAGGTGGATAGGAATAGTTCTATATTATTTGAGGTTATTGTATGTGTAAAGGATTGTATTCAATATGTTGTTTGAATATTTAAATGATAATGATAAATATATCAGATAATATTGGTGAATATATTCCAAGAGTATTTATAAAACATTACAGGTAGTATTTCTTTAATTCACCTAATACAATTTAAATGTAAGTAATTTAACAAATATATTCATATTTGAGTAATATATCAAAGAAACCAGATGATGTAACTATTATAAATTCGTATACATTAATTCGAATAAAACTAAACATAATATATGTTAAATACAAATAAAATATAATTTATCGTTTATTATATAACACAAATTTGTATTTGTTTTTAAACTAAATTGAGTTCATTTTTACATCATATATTATTTTATTTAAAAAAAATTGTAGTATATAGGAAAGTATTTAAAAAATCTCTTATATAAATGTGTTTGGTTGGTTAACCAAATACAATTATTCTAACCAAATAGAGAATAATATAAAATATATTGCAATACCAGTGAGCAGATTTATGTGATACTTTTATATGAGCTTTCCCAGAAAATACTGTCACTTAATAGTTTTGTAAAATCTTTTGATTGGCTAATAAAAATAAGAAATTTTACAATACAAAAAATAAAAAATAAATGCCGTGTATTACAAATATATATATTGAAAAACTAGAATAATTATAAGATGTTTGGTTTTCTATTTTTTTGCTGGTACCCCATCAAAAATCCAAATGATTTATTTTTTATATATATATTTATGTAATAATGTTACAAAATATATTTTGTTACATTGTAATTGTGTAGAATTTATTTATATGTTTAATATTTTATATAATAATCACACTTTTTGTTACTCAACAAATTATCGAGGTATTATTTTTTGTAATTTCATTTCGTATAGGTATATATATAAGAATACATATAATCTCATCTAGGTAATTTAAGTTTTTTGTTATATAATAAAAGTGAAAATATATTTTATTTGCATTAAAATATATACTATATTTATTTTATACTTAAAATAGTGTTATAACAATTTATAAGTTACATTATCTGGTGTATTGGGTACTTACCGGCCCAATAAACAATCAAATCAGTACTAAATAATTGAATCACTTTATTATGAGGGAGTTTAACATTATGTAATACAGAATACATATCAACAATTGAAGCTAGAGTATACTACACACATATATATGTTTATATTTGATATTTAATATTAAAATACGTTAATACATTAATAATTATATTAATATTAACATTAATGCCAAAAGGAGGTATACCTTTTAATATTTATAAAACATTTTATTGAATGGCACGGTTCGATCATAATAGTTCAAAGAATGGATTATATAATAATTATTGCTTGTAAATAAATAGAACGTTATATTCTAGTTCTTTCCCAGGCCCACGGCTGAATGATTCATTTGTAATAGCTATCTGATCGTAATGACATACTAACTCTACGTGGAGATTAAGTTGTAAAACTTAAAGTCACCACATGTACAGTGTCCTTCCGAAGTATCTCCTTGGCACGATGTTATTTATCATATATATATATATATATATATATATATACCTATAATTATATATATATATATATATATATGTGTGTGTGTATGTGTGTTTATGTGTGTGTGTGTGTGTGTGTGTGTGTGTGTGTGTGTTTGTGTGTTTGTGTGGGTGTGTGTGTGTGCAAAAAAACTCAACAGTTAAAATAATAATACATTTTCGATATTGCGTTGAAGATAAAAAAAGATACAATAATAATTATTAGTTTCATGTAAGCAGTAAGCTTTTTAGTTTGCGATTGAAACTATTTGGTGATATGGTGGGATAAAATAATTGTTTAGGAAGTCGATTCCATTTATAAGAAGCTATTGATGAAAATATTTTTTTGACATATTTAGAGTTAGTAGTTGTGTGTGTGTGCGTGCGTGCGTGCATGCGTGCATACGTGTGTGTATGTATTTATGGATAGTTTACTAATCAAATTCGTTCTAACTAAATACTATCATCTTCAATATCACTTAAATAATTTGTAAATATAAGGATAATTTCTTAAAAATGTTGATTTTTCTCCAGTAATCTATAACTTTATTACTAGACATTTTAATGGATTCTCTAAAAACTCCCTGTTACTGTATCAAAACCAAACGGTCAATTTAAACAATCATCTCATTATCCCAACGCAATTCCAATATATTCTACCATAACTCTTGGTGTAAATATGTGTTTCTACCTTTATATTTATTCTCATTTTTCTAATGTTCAATATTCAGATAACAACTTTTCCAAAACATTTCTTCATTCAGTGGTCAACTCATTATTCCAATAAGTATAAATCTGATTCAGTCGCTAGTTTTAGATTATGTATATCATCACATACCAACATCCCTCTTATTTTTAGATTCAAGAAAGTTAGATACTTTCAGAAATACCTTGACGACTTATTATTTAATATATCCAAGATATCTGCCAATTTAATGACTTCCAAGCTATTCATCGAAATTGCATTCAACATTTGTGCCCCACGCTATTGTAATAAGTTACCATCGAGAATATTTCAAAATCAGAGCTTATAAACAAACTATTAACTATATAAACAGCAATTTACGTATTGATCTCAATTTTATTACCCTTCAAAAAATAAAAATAATCATGTCTCTTTTGAACTAATTATTTTCACATGGGTGCGAATTTTTGTCTTAGAGAGTTTAGTAAATAAATCAATTAAAAAATACCATCGATAAAGATCAATGTTTCTATAATAATTCGCATAGCTAAATAATATTATCATGCATTTAGAAGTTATATATATATATATATATATATATATATATATATTTATTAGATTGTATAGTGTACTGACTATTTAATTCTACTTTCACATAATTACCCAGATCGCAAACCACCAAACAACATATACATATGTATACGTACATTAGCTGTCTCGACTGCTAAATCGCCTACGCACTTGGTATATGCAGACCACGACTTATAATTTAAGATATCAAGCTAATATAATCTAGAGAAACACGAATTTTATTGAACACCATTGATACGTTTTATAGCGTACCAAGTCTATTGCGTTAAAATGATATTTAGTTAAAATTGTAGACAATTACATATAGTTATTAATATTATATGTACTATCTTTTAATTATACATTATCGTAATATATTAGTTATCAAAAGTTCGCAAGTCATAATTGATAAATGGAGGGAAAGAAAATGAGCAATATAAAATTATATGTATTAAATAGAATGTTAATATGCAATAATAATAACACATGGGAAATACATATTAACAAGAGAAAATTAATTATAAATAATTTCATATTAATTATTATTATTATTATTATTATTATTATTATTATTATTATTATTATTATTATTATTATTATTATTATTATTATTATTATTATTATTATTATTATTATTATTATTATTATTATTATTATTATTATTATTATTATTATTATTATTATTATTAT
>OZ038316.1:7235331-7254950 GCA_964035775.1 Osedax frankpressi | reverse complement strand
TAGCGAACATCTGTATTATATAGGTCATATAAAACACATTGCGTTCTATTGAACTAAATAGACCACCGACTATCTACTGCACTAATCGGGCCATCATCTCCCTACTACACTAATAGGACCGCACACTACCTACTACATTAATAGGACCGCACACTCCCTACTACACTAATAGGACCTCACACTCCCTACTACACTAATAGGACCTCACACTCCCTACTACATTAATAGGACCGCACACTCCCTACTACATTAATAGGACCGCACACTCCCTACTACACTAATAGGACCGCACACTCCCTACTACATTAATAGGACCTCACACTCCCTACTACACTAATAGGACCTCACACTCCCTACTACACTAATAGGACCTCACACTCCCTACTACACTAATAGGACCTCACACTCCCTACTACACTAATAGGACCTCACACTCCCTACTACACTAATAGGACCTCACACTCCCTACTACACTAATAGGACCTCACACTCCCTACTACACTAATAGGACCTCACACTCCCTACTACATTAATAGGACCGCACACTCACTACTACATTAATAGGACCACACACTGCCTACTACATTAATAGGACCCCACACTCCCTACTGCACTAATAGGACCTCACACTCCCTACTACATTAATAGGACCGCACACTCCCTACTACACTAATAGGACCGCACACTCCCTACTACACTAATAGGACCGCACACTCCCTACTACACTAATAGGACCGCACACTCCCTACTACATTAATAGGACCGCACACTCCCTACTACATTAATAGGACCTCACACTCCCTACTACACTAATAGGACCGCACACTCCCTACTACATTAATAGGACCACACACTCCCTACTACACTAATAGGACCTCACACTCCCTACTACACTAATAGGACCTCACACTCCCTACTACATTAATAGGACCACACACTCCCTACTACACTAATAGGACCTCACACTCCCTACTACACTAATAGGACCTCACACTCCCTACTACACTAATAGGACCGCACACTCCCTACTACACTAATAGGACCACACACTCCCTACTACACTAATAGGACCGCACACTCCCTACTACATTAATAGGACCGCACACTCCCTACTACATTAATAGGACCTCACACTCACTACTACACTAATAGGACCACACACTCCCTACTACATTAATAGGACCGCACACTCACTACTACATTAATAGGACCGCACACTCCCTACTACATTAATAGGACCTCACACTCACTACTACACTAATAGGACCACACACTCCCTACTACATTAATAGGACCTCACACTCACTACTACACTAATAGGACCTCACACTCACTACTACACTAATAGGACCACACACTCCCTACTACACTAATAGGACCTCACACTCCCTACTACACTAATAGGACCTCACACTCCCTACTACATTAATAGGACCACACACTCCCTACTACACTAATAGGACCTCACACTCCCTACTACACTAATAGGACCTCACACTCCCTACTACACTAATAGGACCGCACACTCCCTACTACACTAATAGGACCACACACTCCCTACTACACTAATAGGACCGCACACTCCCTACTACATTAATAGGACCGCACACTCCCTACTACATTAATAGGACCTCACACTCACTACTACACTAATAGGACCACACACTCCCTACTACATTAATAGGACCGCACACTCACTACTACATTAATAGGACCGCACACTCCCTACTACATTAATAGGACCTCACACTCACTACTACACTAATAGGACCACACACTCCCTACTACATTAATAGGACCTCACACTCACTACTACACTAATAGGACCTCACACTCACTACTACACTAATAGGACCTCACACTCACTACTACACTAATAGGACCTCACACTCCCTACTACACTAATAGGACCGCACACTCCCTACTACATTAATAGGACCGCACACTCCCTACTACACTAATAGGACTACACACTCCCTACTACACTAATAGGACCGCACACTCCCTACTACACTAATAGGACCGCACACTCCCTACTACACTAATAGGACCTCACACCTCCTTACTACACTAATAGGACCACACACTCCCTACTACACTAATAGGACCTCACACCTCCTTACTACACTAATAGGACTACACACTCCCTACTACATTAATAGGACCGCACACTCCCTACTACATTAATAGGACCTCACACTCCCTACTACATTAATAGGACTACACACTCCCTACTACATTAATAGGACCGCACACTCCCTACTACATTAATAGGACCTCACACTCACTACTACACTAATAGGACCTCACACTCCCTACTACATTAATAGGACCACACACTCCCTACTACATTAATAGGACCTCACACTCACTACTACACTAATAGGACCTCACACTCCCTACTACATTAATAGGACCTCACACTCCCTACTACATTAATAGGACCACACACTCACTACTACATTAATAGGACCTCACACTCCTTACTACACTAATAGGACCACACACTCACTACTACACTAATAGGACTACACACCTCCTACTACATTAATAGGACCTCACACTCCCTACTACATTAATAGGACTACACACTCCCTACTACATTAATAGGACCTCACACTCCCTACTACATTAATAGGACCACACACTCACTACTACATTAATAGGACCTCACACTCCCTACTACATTAATAGGACCTCACACTACCTACTACACTAATAGGACCTCACACTCCCTACTACACTAATAGGACCACACACTCACTACTACACTAATAGGACTACACACCTCCTACTACATTAATAGGACCTCACACTCCCTACTACATTAATAGGACTACACACTCCCTACTACATTAATAGGACCTCACACTCCCTACTACATTAATAGGACCACACACTCACTACTACATTAATAGGACCTCACACTCCCTACTACATTAATAGGACCTCACACTACCTACTACACTAATAGGACCTCACACTCCCTACTACATTAATAGGACCGCACACTCCCTACTACACTAATAGGACCGCACACTCCCTACTACACTAATAGGACCTCACACCTCCTACTACACTAATAGGACCTCACACCTCCTACTACACTAATAGGACCTCACACTCCCTACTACATTAATAGGACCACACACTCCCTACTACATTAATAGGACCGCACACTCACTACTACATTAATAGGACCACACACTCCTTACTACACTAATAGGACCGCACACTCCCTACTACACTAATAGGACCTCACACCTCCTACTACACTAATAGGACCTCACACCTCCTACTACACTAATAGGACCTCACACTCCCTACTACATTAATAGGACTACACACTCCCTACTACATTAATAGGACCGCACACCTCCTACTACATTAATAGGACCTCACACTCACTACTACATTAATAGGACCTCACACTCCCTACTACATTAATAGGACCTCACACTACCTACTACAATAATAGGACCTCACACTCCCTACTACATTAATAGGACCGCACACTCCCTACTACACTAATAGGACCGCACACTCCCTACTACACTAATAGGACCTCACACCTCCTACTACACTAATAGGACCTCACACCTCCTACTACACTAATAGGACCTCACACTCCCTACTACATTAATAGGACCACACACTCCCTACTACATTAATAGGACCGCACACTCACTACTACATTAATAGGACCACACACTCCTTACTACACTAATAGGACCGCACACTCCCTACTACACTAATAGGACCTCACACCTCCTACTACACTAATAGGACCTCACACCTCCTACTACACTAATAGGACCTCACACTCCCTACTACATTAATAGGACTACACACTCCCTACTACATTAATAGGACCGCACACCTCCTACTACATTAATAGGACCTCACACTCACTACTACACTAATAGGACCGCACACTCCCTACTACACTAATAGGACCACACACCTCCTACTACACTAATAGGACCTCACACTCCCTACTACATTAATAGGACCACACACCTCCTACTACACTAATAGGACCTCACACTCCCTAATACACTAATAGGACCTCACACTCACTACTACATTAATAGGACCGCACACTCACTACTACACTAATAGGACCACACACTCCCTACTACACTAATAGGACCTCACACTCCCTACTACATTAATAGGACCGCACACTCCCTACTACATTAATAGGACCACACACTCCCTACTACATTAATAGGACCACACACTCCCTACTACATTAATAGGACCTCACACTCCCTAATACACTAATAGGACCGCACACTCACTACTACACTAATAGGACCGCACACTCCCTACTACATTAATAGGACCGCACACTCCCTACTACATTAATAGGACCGCACACTCCCTACTACACTAATAGGACCTCACACTCCCTACTACATTAATAGGACCTCACACTCACTACTACACTAATAGGACCGCACACTCCCTACTACACTAATAGGACCGCACACTCCCTACTACATTAATAGGACCCCACACTCCCTACTACATTAATAGGACCGCACACTCCCTACTACACTAATAGGACCACACACTCCCTACTACACTAATAGGACCGCACACTCCCTACTACACTAATAGGACCGCACACTCCCTAATACACTAATAGGACCGCACACTCCCTACTACACTAATAGGACCTCACACTCCCTACTACACTAATAGGACCGCACACTCCCTACTACATTAATAGGACCTCACACTCCCTACTACACTAATAGGACCACACACACTCCCTACTACATTAATAGGACCACACACTCCCTACTACATTAATAGGACCACACACTCCCTACTACATTAATAGGACCACACACTCCCTACTACATTAATAGGACCTCACACTCCCTAATACACTAATAGGACCGCACACTCACTACTACACTAATAGGACCGCACACTCCCTACTACATTAATAGGACCGCACACTCCCTACTACATTAATAGGACCGCACACTCCCTACTACATTAATAGGACCTCACACTCCCTACTACATTAATAGGACCTCACACTCCCTACTACATTAATAGGACCGCACACTCCCTACTACATTAATAGGACCTCACACTCCCTACTACATTAATAGGACCCCACACTCCCTACTACATTAATAGGACCGCACACTCCCTACTACACTAATAGGACCACACACTCCCTACTACACTAATAGGACCGCACACTCCCTACTACACTAATAGGACCTCACACTCCCTACTACATTAATAGGACCTCACACTCCCTACTACACTAATAGGACCGCACACTCCCTAATACACTAATAGGACCGCACACTCCCTACTACACTAATAGGACCTCACACTCCCTACTACACTAATAGGACCTCACACTCCCTACTACATTAATAGGACCACACACTCACTACTACACTAATAGGACCACACACTCCCTACTACACCAATAGGACCACACACCTCCTACTACATTAATAGGACCGCACACTCCCTACTACATTAATAGGACCTCACACTCCCTACTACATTAATAGGACCTCACACCTCCTACTACATTAATAGGACCGCACACTCCCTACTACATTAATAGGACCTCACACTCCCTACTACACTAATAGGACCACACACTCCCTACTACACTAATAGGACCACACACCTCCTACTACATTAATAGGACCGCACACTCCCTACTACATTAATAGGACCGCACACTCCCTACTACATTAATAGGACCACACACTCCCTACTACACTAATAGGACCACACACTCCCTACTACACTAATAGGACCACACACTCCCTACTACACTAATAGGACCACACACTCCCTACTACATTAATAGGACCTCACACTCCCTACTACATTAATAGGACCTCACACTCCCTACTACATTAATAGGACCGCACACTCCCTACTACACTAATAGGACCACACACTCCCTACTACATTAATAGGACCACACACTCCCTACTACATTAATAGGACCGCACACTCCCTACACTAATAGGACCTCACACTCCCTACTACACTAATAGGACCACACACTCCCTACTACATTAATAGGACAGCACACTCCCTACACTAATAGGACCTCACACTCCCTACTACACTAATAGGACCACACACTCCCTACTACATTAATAGGACCGCACACTCCCTACTACACTAATAGGACCACACACTCCCTACTACACTAATAGGACCGCACACTCCCTACTACACTAATAGGACCGCACACTCCCTACTACACTAATAGGACTACACACTACCTACTACACTAATAGGACCGCACACCTCCTACTACACTAATAGGACCACACACTCCCTACTACACTAATAGGACCGCACACTCACTACTACACTAATAGGACTTCACACTCCCTACTACATTAATAAGACCGCACACTCCCTACTACACTAATAGGACCTCACACTCCCTACTACACTAATAGGACCGCACACTCCCTACTACATTAATAGGACCGCACACTCCCTACTACATTAATAGGACCGCACACTCCCTACTACATTAATAGGACCTCACACTCCCTACTACACTAATAGGACCACACACTCCCTACTACATTAATAGGACCGCACACTCCCTACTACATTAATAGGACCTCACACTCCCTACTACATTAATAGGACCGCACACTCCCTACTACATTAATAGGACCGCACACTCCCTACTACATTAATAGGACCGCACACTCCCTACTACACTAATAGGACCGCACACTCCCTACTACATTAATAGGACCACACACCTCCTACTACATTAATAGGACCGCACACCTCCTACTACATTAATAGGACCGCACACTCCCTACTACACTAATAGGACCTCACACTCCCTACTACACTAATAGGACCTCACACTCCCTACTACATTAATAGGACCACACACTCCCTACTACATTAATAGGACCACACACTCCCTACTACATTAATAGGACCTCACACTCACTACTACATTAATAGGACTACACATTCCCTACTACACTAATAGGACCTCACACTCACTACTACATTAATAGGACCTCACACTCCCTACTACATTAATAGGACCTCACACTCACTACTACACTAATAGGACCGCACACTACCTACTACATTAATAGGACCTCACACTCCCTACTACACTAATAGGACCGCACACTCCCTACATCACTAATAGGACCACACACTCCCTACTACACTAATAGGACCTCACACTCCCTACTACACTAATAGGACCTCACACCTCCTACTACACTAATAGGACCTCACACTCCCTACTACACTAATAGGACCACACACTCCCTACTACACTAATAGGACCGCACACTATCTACTACACTAATAGGACCTCACACTATCTACTACATTAATAGGACCTCACACTCCCTACTACACTAATAGGACCTCACACCTCCTACTACACTAATAGGACCTCACACTCCCTACTACACTAATAGGACCACACACTCCCTACTACACTAATAGGACCATACACTCCCTACTACACTAATAGGACCATACACTCCCTACTACATTAATAGGACCTCACACTCCCTACTACACTAATAGGACCGCACACTCCCTACTACACTAATAGGACCTCAAACCTCCTACTACACTAATAGGACCTCACACTCCCTACTACACTAATAGGACCTCACACTATCTACTACATTAATAGGACCGCACACTCACTACTACATTAATAGGACCACACACTCCCTACTACACTAATAGGACCGCACACCTCCTACTACATTAATAGGACCTCACACTCCCTACTACACTAATAGGACCTCACACTATCTACTACATTAATAGGACCGCACACTCACTACTACATTAATAGGACCACACACTCCCTACTACACTAATAGGACCGCACACTCACTACTACATTAATAGGACTACACACTCCCTACTACACTAATAGGACCACACACTCCCTACTACATTAATAGGACCGCACACTCCCTACTACACTAATAGGACCACACACTCCCTACTACATTAATAGGACCGCACACTCCCTACTACACTAATAGGACCGCACACTCCCTACTACACTAATAGGACCTCACACTCCCTACTACACTAATAGGACCTCACACCTCCTACTACATTAATAGGACCGCACACTCCTTACTACACTAATATGACCACACACTACTTACTACACTAATAGGACCACACACTCCCTACTACACTAATAGGACCGCACACTCCCTACTACACTAATAGGACCTCACACTCCCTACTACACTAATAGGACCTCACACCTCCTACTACATTAATAGGACCGCACACTCCTTACTACACTAATATGACCACACACTACTTACTACACTAATAGGACCACACACTCCCTACTACATTAATAGGACCGCACACTCACTACTACATTAATAGGACCGCACACTCCCTACTACACTAATAGGACCACACACTCCCTACTACACTAATAGGACCACACACTCCTTACTACACTAATATGACCGCACACTCCCTACTACATTAATAGGACCACCCACTCCCTACTACACTAATAGGACCACACACTCCCTACTACACTAATAGGACCACACACTCCTTACTACACTAATAGGACCTCACACTCCCTACTACACTAATAGGACAACACACTCCCTACTACATTAATAGGACCGCACACTCCTTACTACACTAATATGACCGCACACTCCCTACTACACTAATAGGACCACACACTCCTTACTACACTAATAGGACCTCACACTCCCTACTACACTAATAGGACCACACACTCCCTACTACACTAATAGGACCACACACTCCTTACTACACTAATAGGACCACACACTCCCTACTACATTAATAGGACCGCACACTCACTACTACATTAATAGGACCTCACACTCCCTACTACATTAATAGGACCTCACACTCCCTACTACATTAATAGGACCGCACACTCCTTACTACACTAATAGGACCACACACTCCCTACTACATTAATAGGACCTCACACTCCCTACTACACTAATAGGACCACACACTCCCTACTACACTAATAGGACCTCACACTCCCTACTACACTAATAGGACCACACACTCCCTACTACACTAATAGGACCACACACTCCCTACTACATTAATAGGACCACACACTCCCTACTACATTAATAGGACCTCACACTCCCTACTACATTAATAGGACCACACACTCCCTACTACACTACTAGGACCACACACTCCCTACTACACTAATAGGACCACACACTCCCTACTACATTAATAGGACCACACACTCCCTACTACACTAATAGGACCGCACACTCCCTACTACACTAATAGGACCGCACACTCCCTACTACACTAATAGGACCTCACACTCCCTACTACACTAATAGGACCTCACACCTCCTAATACACTAATAGGACCTCACACTCCCTACTACATTAATAGGACCACACACTCCCTACTACATTAATAGGACCTCACACTCCCTACTACACTAATAGGACCTCACACCTCCTAATACACTAATAGGACCACACACTCCCTACTACATTAATAGGACCACACACTCCCTACTACATTAATAGGACCTCACACTCCCTACTACACTAATAGGACCTCACACTCCCTACTACACTAATAGGACCTCACACTCCCTACTACACTAATAGGACCTCACACCTCCTAATACACTAATAGGACCTCACACTCCCTACTACACTAATAGGACCACACACTCCCTACTACACTAATAGGACCACACACTCCCTACTACACTAATAGGACCTCACACTATCTACTACATTAATAGGACCGCACACTCCCTACTACACTAATAGGACCATACACTCCCTACTACATTAATAGGACCTCACACTCACTACTACATTAATAGGACCTCACACTATCTACTACACTAATATGACCTCACACCTCCTACTACATTAATAGGACCACACACTCCCTACTACACTAATAGGACCTCACACTCCCTACTACACTAATAGGACCTCACACCTCCTACTACACTAATAGGACCTCACACTCCCTACTACATTAATAGGACCGCACACTCCCTACTACACTAATAGGACCACACACTCCCTACTACATTAATAGGACCACACACTCCCTACTACATTAATAGGACCACACACTCCCTACTACACTAATAGGACCGCACACTCCCTACTACATTAATAGGACCGCACACTCCCTACTACACTAATAGGACCACACACTCCCTACTACATTAATAGGACCACACACTCCCTACTACACTAATAGGACCACACACTCCCTCCTACACTAATAGGACCGCACACTCCCTACTACACTAATAGGACCTCACACCTCCTACTACACTAATAGGACCTCACACTCCCTACTACATTAATAGGACCGCACACTCCCTACTACACTAATAGGACCACACACTCCCTACTACATTAATAGGACCACACACTCCCTACTACACTAATAGGACCACACACTCCCTCCTACACTAATAGGACCGCACACCTCCTACTACACTAATAGGACCGCACACTCCCTACTACATTAATAGGACCTCCCACTCCCTACTACACTAATAGGACCACACACTCCCTACTACATTAATAGGACCGCACACCTCCTACTACACTAATAGGACCGCACACTCCCTACTACATTAATAGGACCGCACACTCCCTACTACACTAATAGGACCACACACTCCCTACTACATTAATAGGACCACACACTCCCTACTACACTAATAGGACCACACACTCCCTCCTACACTAATAGGACCGCACACTCCCTACTACACTAATAGGACCTCACACTCCCTCCTACACTAATAGGACCGCACACTCCCTACTACACTAATAGGACCACACACTCCCTACTACACTAATAGGACCTCACACTATCTACTACACTAATAGGACCTCACACTCCCTACTACACTAATAGGACTACACACTCCCTACTACATTAATAGGACTGCACACTCCCTACTACACTAATAGGACCGCACACTCCCTACTACACTAATAGGACCTCACACTATCTACTACATTAATAGGACCGCACACTCCCTACTACATTAATAGGACCTCACACTCCCTACTACATTAATAGGACCTCACACTCACTACTACATTAATAGGACCACACACTCCCTACTACATTAATAGGACCTCACACTCACTACTACATTAATAGGACTACACACTCCCTACTACATTAATAGGACCACACACTCCTTACTACACTAATATGACCGCACATTCCCTACTACATTAATAGGACCGCACACTCCCTACTACATTAATAGGACAGCACACTCCCTACTACATTAATAGGATAGCACACTCCCTACTACATTAATAGGACCACACACTCCCTACTACATTAATAGGACTACACACTCCCTACTACATTAATAGGACCACACACTCCTTACTACACTAATATGACCGCACATTCCCTACTACATTAATAGGACCGCACACTCCCTACTACATTAATAGGACAGCACACTCCCTACTACATTAATAGGACCACACACTCCCTACTACATTAATAGGACCTCACACTCCCTACTACATTAATAGGACCGCACACTCCCTACTACATTAATAGGACCTCACACTCCCTACTACATTAATAGGACCTCACACTCACTACTACATTAATAGGACCTCACACTCACTACTACATTAATAGGACCTCACACTCACTACTACATTAATAGGACCACACACTCCCTACTACACTAATAGGACCTCACACTCCCTACTACACTAATAGGACCTCACACCTCCTACTACACTAATAGGACATCACACTCACTACTACATTAATAGGACCACACACTCCCTACTACACTAATAGAACCACACACTCCCTACTACACTAATAGGACCTCACACCTCCTACTACACTAATAGGCCCACACACTCCCTACTACATTAATAGGACCACACACTCCCTACTACACTAATAGAACCACACACTCCCTACTACACTAATAGGACCTCACACTATCTACTACATTAATAGGACCTCACACCTCCTACTACACTAATAGGACCTCACACTCCCTACTACACTAATAGGACCTCACACTCCCTACTACACTAATAGGACCTCACACTATCTACTACACTAATAGGACCGCACACTCCCTACTACACTAATAGGACCGCAGACTCCCTACTACATTAATAGGACCTCACACTCCCTACTACATTAATAGGACCACACACTCCCTACTACATTAATAGGACCGCACACTCCCTACTACACTAATAGGACCGCACACTCACTACTACATTAATAGGACCACACACTCCCTACTACATTAATAGGACCACACACTCCCTACTACACTAATAGGACCGCACACTCCCTACTACACTAATAGGACCGCACACTCCCTACTACACTAATAGGACCTCACACTCCCTACTACATTAATAGGACCTCACACTCCCTACTACATTAATAGGACCACACACTCCCTACTACATTAATAGGACCGCACACTCCCTACTACACTAATAGGACCGCACACTCCCTACTACATTAATAGGACAGCACACTCCCTACTACATTAATAGGACCACACACTCCCTACTACACTAATAGGACCGCACACTCCCTACTACATTAATAGGACCTCACACTCCCTACTACATTAATAGGACCGCACACTCCCTACTACACTAATAGGACCACACACTCCCTACTACACTAATAGGACCTCACACTCCCTACTACACTAATAGGACCTCACATTCCCTACTACACTAATAGGACCTCACACTCCCTACTACACTAATAGGACCTCACACTCCCTACTACACTAATAGGACCGCACACTCCCTACTACACTAATAGGACCACACACTCCCTACTACATTAATAGGACCTCACACTCCCTACTACATTAATAGGACCACACACTCCCTACTACACTAATAGGACCGCACACTCCCTACTACACTAATAGGACCTCACACTCCCTACTACACTAATAGGACCGCACACTCACTACTACATTAATAGGACCACACACTCCCTACTACATTAATAGGACCACACACTCCCTACTACATTAATAGGACCACACACTCCCTACTACATTAATAGGACTACACACTCCCTACTACACTAATAGGACCGCACACTCCCTACTACACTAATAGGACCGCACACTCCCTACTACATTAATAGGACCACACACTCCCTACTACATTACTAGGACCTCACACTCCCTACTACACTAATAGGACCACACACTCCCTACTACATTAATAGGACCACACACTCCCTACTACATTAATAGGACTACACACTCCCTACTACACTAATAGGACCGCACACTCCCTACTACATTAATAGGATCTCACACTCCCTACTACACTAATAGGACCTCACACCTCCTACTACACTAATAGGACCTCACACTCCCTACTACACTAATAGGACCACACACTCCCTACTACACTGATAGGACCTCACACTATCTACTACATTAATAGGACCTCACACTCCCTACTACACTAATAGGACCTCACACTATCTACTACACTAATAGGACCGCACACTCCCTACTACATTAATAGGACCTCACACTCCCTACTACATTAATAGGACCGCACACTCCCTACTACATTAATAGGACCACACACTCCCTACTACATTAATAGGACCGCACACTCCCTACTACACTAATAGGACCTCACACTCCCTACTACACTAATAGGACCGCACACTCCCTACTACACTAATAGGACCGCACACTCCCTACTACACTAATAGGACCTCACACTATCTACTACACTAATAGGACCGCACACTCCCTACTACATTAATAGGACCTCACACTCCCTACTACATTAATAGGACCGCACACTCCCTACTACATTAATAGGACCACACACTCCCTACTACATTAATAGGACCGCACACTCCCTACTACACTAATAGGACCGCACACTCACTACTACACTAATAGGACCACACACTCCCTACTACATTAATAGGACCATACATTAATAGGACCACACACTCCCTACTACATTAATAGGACCGCACACTCCCTACTACATTAATAGGACCCCACACTCCCTACTACATTAATAGGACCCTACATTAATAGGACCACACACTCCCTACTACATTAATAGGACCGCACACTCCCTACTACACTAATAGGACCTCACACTCCCTACTACACTAATAGGACCGCACACTCACTACTACACTAATAGGACCACACACTCCCTACTACACTAATAGGACCGCACACTCACTACTACACTAATAGGACCACACACTCCCTACTACACTAATAGGACCGCACACTCACTACTACACTAATAGGACCACACACTCCCTACTACATTAATAGGACCATACATTAATAGGACCACACACTCCCTACTACATTAATAGGACCGCACACTCCCTACTACATTAATAGGACCCCACACTCCCTACTACATTAATAGGACCCTACATTAATAGGACCACACACTCCCTACTACACTAATAGGACCTCACACTCCCTACTACACTAATAGGACCACACACTCCCTACTACACTAATAGGACCGCACACTCCCTACTACACTAATAGGACCGCACACTCCCTACTACACTAATAGGACCTCACACTATCTACTACACTAATAGGACCGCACACTCCCTACTACATTAATAGGACCTCACACTCCCTACTACATTAATAGGACCGCACACTCCCTACTACATTAATAGGACCACACACTCCCTACTACATTAATAGGACCGCACACTCCCTACTACACTAATAGGACCTCACACTCCCTACTACACTAATAGGACCTCACACTCCCTACTACACTAATAGGACCGCACACTCCCTACTACACTAATAGGACCACACACTCCCTACTACACTAATAGGACCCCACACTCCCTACTACATTAATAGGACCCTACATTAATAGGACCACACACTCCCTACTACACTAATAGGACCCCACACTCCCTACTACATTAATAGGACCCTACATTAATAGGACCACACACTCCCTACTACACTAATAGGACCCCACACTCCCTACTACATTAATAGGACCCTACATTAATAGGACCACACACTCCCTACTATATTAATAGGACCTCACACTCCCTACTACATTAATAGTACCGCACACTCACTACTACACTAATAGGACCTCACACTCCCTACTACACTAATAGGACCACACACTCCCTACTACACTAATAGGACCACACACTCCCTACTACATTAATAGGACCTCACACTCCTTACTACACTAATAGGACCTCACACTCCCTACTACATTAATAGGACCGCACACCTCCTACTACATTAATAGGACCACACACTCCCTACTACACTAATAGGACCGCACACTCCCTACTACACTAATAGGACCGCACACTCCCTACTACATTAATAGGACAGCACACTCCCTACTACATTAATAGGACCACACACTCCCTACTACACTAATAGGACCGCACACTCCCTACTACATTAATAGGACCTCACACTCCCTACTACATTAATAGGACCGCACACTCCCTACTACACTAATAGGACCACACACTCCCTACTACACTAATAGGACCTCACACTCCCTACTACACTAATAGGACCTCACATTCCCTACTACACTAATAGGACCTCACACTCCCTACTACACTAATAGGACCTCACACTCCCTACTACACTAATAGGACCGCACACTCCCTACTACACTAATAGGACCACACACTCCCTACTACATTAATAGGACCTCACACTCCCTACTACATTAATAGGACCACACACTCCCTACTACACTAATAGGACCGCACACTCCCTACTACACTAATAGGACCTCACACTCCCTACTACACTAATAGGACCGCACACTCACTACTACATTAATAGGACCACACACTCCCTACTACATTAATAGGACCACACACTCCCTACTACATTAATAGGACCACACACTCCCTACTACATTAATAGGACTACACACTCCCTACTACACTAATAGGACCGCACACTCCCTACTACACTAATAGGACCGCACACTCCCTACTACATTAATAGGACCACACACTCCCTACTACATTACTAGGACCTCACACTCCCTACTACACTAATAGGACCACACACTCCCTACTACATTAATAGGACCACACACTCCCTACTACATTAATAGGACTACACACTCCCTACTACACTAATAGGACCGCACACTCCCTACTACATTAATAGGATCTCACACTCCCTACTACACTAATAGGACCTCACACCTCCTACTACACTAATAGGACCTCACACTCCCTACTACACTAATAGGACCACACACTCCCTACTACACTGATAGGACCTCACACTATCTACTACATTAATAGGACCTCACACTCCCTACTACACTAATAGGACCTCACACTATCTACTACACTAATAGGACCGCACACTCCCTACTACATTAATAGGACCTCACACTCCCTACTACATTAATAGGACCGCACACTCCCTACTACATTAATAGGACCACACACTCCCTACTACATTAATAGGACCGCACACTCCCTACTACACTAATAGGACCTCACACTCCCTACTACACTAATAGGACCGCACACTCCCTACTACACTAATAGGACCGCACACTCCCTACTACACTAATAGGACCTCACACTATCTACTACACTAATAGGACCGCACACTCCCTACTACATTAATAGGACCTCACACTCCCTACTACATTAATAGGACCGCACACTCCCTACTACATTAATAGGACCACACACTCCCTACTACATTAATAGGACCGCACACTCCCTACTACACTAATAGGACCACACACTCCCTACTACATTAATAGGACCGCACACTCCCTACTACATTAATAGGACCTCACACTCCTTACTACACTAATAGGACCGCACACTCACTACTACACTAATAGGACCACACACTCCCTACTACATTAATAGGACCATACATTAATAGGACCACACACTCCCTACTACATTAATAGGACCGCACACTCCCTACTACATTAATAGGACCCCACACTCCCTACTACATTAATAGGACCCTACATTAATAGGACCACACACTCCCTACTACATTAATAGGACCGCACACTCCCTACTACACTAATAGGACCTCACACTCCCTACTACACTAATAGGACCGCACACTCACTACTACACTAATAGGACCACACACTCCCTACTACACTAATAGGACCTCACACTCCCTACTACACTAATAGGACCGCACACTCCCTACTACACTAATAGGACCACACACTCCCTACTACACTAATAGGACCCCACACTCCCTACTACATTAATAGGACCCTACATTAATAGGACCACACACTCCCTACTACACTAATAGGACCCCACACTCCCTACTACATTAATAGGACCCTACATTAATAGGACCACACACTCCCTACTACACTAATAGGACCCCACACTCCCTACTACATTAATAGGACCCTACATTAATAGGACCACACACTCCCTACTATATTAATAGGACCTCACACTCCCTACTACATTAATAGTACCGCACACTCACTACTACACTAATAGGACCTCACACTCCCTACTACACTAATAGGACCACACACTCCCTACTACACTAATAGGACCACACACTCCCTACTACATTAATAGGACCTCACACTCCTTACTACACTAATAGGACCTCACACTCCCTACTACATTAATAGGACCGCACACCTCCTACTACATTAATAGGACCACACACTCCCTACTACACTAATAGGACCGCACACTCCCTACTATATTAATAGGACCACACACTCCCTACTACACTAATAGGACCACACACTCCCTACTACACTAATAGGACCACACACTCCCTACTACATTAATAGGATCTCACACTCACTACTACATTAATAGGACCCTACATTAATAGGACCACACACTCCCTACTATATTAATAGGACCTCACACTCCCTACTACATTAATAGTACCGCACACTCCCTACTACATTAATAGGACTACACACTCCCTACTACACTAATAGGACCGCACACTCCCTACTACACTAATAGGACCTCACACTCCCTACTACATTAATAGGACCTCACACTCCCTACTACACTAATAGGACCACACACTCCCTACTACACTAATAGGACCACACACTCCCTACTACACTAATAGGACCTCACACTCCCTACTACACTAATAGGACCACACACTCCCTACTACACTAATAGGACCACACACTCCCTACTACACTAATAGGACCTCACACTCCCTACTACACTAATAGGACCGCACACTCCCTACTACATTAATAGGACCGCACACTCCCTACTACACTAATAGGACCGCACACTCACTACTACACTAATAGGACCTCACACTCCCTACTACACTAATAGGACCTCACACTCCCTACTACATTAATAGGACCGCACACTCCCTACTACACTAATAGGACCGCACACTCCCTACTACACTAATAGGACCGCACACTCACTACTACACTAATAGGACCTCACACTCCCTACTACACTAATAGGACCTCACACTCCCTACTACATTAATAGGACCGCACACTCCCTACTACACTAATAGGACCGCACACTCCCTACTACACTAATAGGACCGCACACTCCCTACTACACTAATAGGACCGCACACTCCCTACTACACTAATAGGACCGCACACTCCCTACTATACTAATAGGACCGCACACTCCCTACTACACTAATAGGACCACACACTCCCTACTACACTAATAGGACCTCACACTCCCTACTACACTAATAGGACCGCACACTCCCTACTACATTAATAGGACCGCACACTCCATACTACATTAATAGGACCACACACTCCCTACTACACTAATAGGACCTCACACTCCCTACTACATTAATAGGACCACACACTCCCTACTACACTAATAGGACCGCACACTCCCTACTACATTAATAGGACCACACACTCCCTACTACACTAATAGGACCACACACTCCCTACTACATTAATAGGACCGCACACTCCCTACTACATTAATAGGACCGCACACTCACTACTACACTAATAGGACCTCACACTCCCTACTACACTAATAGGACCTCACACTCCCTACTACACTAATAGGACCACACACTCCCTACTACATTAATAGGACCTCACACTCCCTACTACATTAATAGGACCGCACACTCCCTACTACACTAATAGGACCGCACACTCCCTACTACACTAATAGGACCTCACACTCCCTACTACACTAATAGGACCTCACACTCCCTACTACATTAATAGGACCGCACACCTCCTACTGTACTAAGTAGGCCACTTACTTATTGTAATAGCGGCGGAAACGACTGCTCAAGAGATATAATGTGAAGGGATTTGCACAGGAATTCAGGAATTCAGAAACGACAAACAGAAGCCGATAATCTTGAACCAATGCCAGAATAAGTTGTACAAACCGGGGTCGAAATGGTACCTGGATAATGTTATATATATATATATATATATATATATATATATATATATATATATATATATATATATAT
>OZ038316.1:7220331-7232831 GCA_964035775.1 Osedax frankpressi | reverse complement strand
AGCATATCATCCATCAAAATATCATACCGAAAAGTTGAAAAAAAATTAAATTCTAACAAATCTCCTGACAATTATAATAATTTAATCCTGATACGTAATTATTATAAAAAATCAATCACTAAATCAAAGCAAATGTACTATAAAAATATAATTAATAACACTTATAGTAATTATAAACAATTATATCGACTAACAGATCAATTATTTAGTAGAATAAAGATGAAAAAGTACCAAGACACTCCTCATAAAATACAATATAACCAATTTATTAACGTTTTCAATGACAAGCTGAATGATAATTGTAACTTTATTAATTCAGAGTTTATCAAACTCTTACATAACATTACCATTCTCCCACATGTACATGCCCTCTCTAACTTTTCTAACTTTATCCTACCTACGCAAATTCAGATATATAACATTCTAGTTAAAATCTAAAAATGCTCACAATATGAAACTATTCCTATTTCCACATTCAAAAATATACTAAATACAACTTATAAATATATCCACAAAATTATATGTAACTCAATTAAAACTAATGTCATCCCTCAATGATTTAAGCATTCTCTAATAATTCCTATACTCAAAAAACCGCGACTTGATTTAAACAACTTACTGAATTATCGCCCAATATCACAGCTACCTGTAATTAGTAAAATTATTGAAAAATTTATATGTAAACAAATCCCTGACTACTTGCCTTAACATAATTTGAATGATCCAAACCAACATGCTTTTAGTCCTAAACATTCTACTGAAACAGTACTTAATATGTTAACTGACTCAATACTAAAACCTCTTGATGACGGCATTGTTGCTCAACTACTTTTACTTGACCTATCAAGTACATTTGATACAATTTCACATGAGATACTTTTCACTCGTTTAAATGGTGTAGGTGTCCCTGGCAATGCTTTTGACTTTATTAAAAGCTATATTACAAAAAAAGCTATTCAGTATTAATTGGAATTGAAATTTCCGAACGTGCTTGCTTAACTCATGGGGTCCCCCAAGGTAGTGTTCTCTGCCCCCTTCATTTCTTCTTATATATTAACCCTCTTAATATCTTCCAAAATCATTCCCTAATATTAAATACTTTGTTTATGCAGACGATATCCAATTACTTACAATCTTCTCACATAATATGCCTAGCAATCAAGATATCTGTCTCTGTGCAAATACAAAGTGGTAACTGGCTTTTAGAAAATAAACTTCTATTAAACAAAAATAAGACCGAACTGTTAAATATATCTCTTACTGAGGTTAATTTCCCTGTAGTTACTTTGGGTGATATTATAATAAAACCATCATTAAAAGTTAAAAGTTTAGGATTTATAATCAATAATAAGCTTTCATTTAAACTACAAATCTCAAATATATTTAAAACCGCCAATATGTCCTTATATAAAATTAAAGCCATACGTAAATGTAATAACCGCAATGTATCTTACTGATCCACTCACTTGTGTTCTCGCGTATTGACTACGAAAATTCCCTCTACTGTAACTTACCAAACTATAGACTCAACAAACTAAATATGATAATCCGTTCATCTGTAAGAATACGACATAATTTAAAATTACTTGAAACTGATAAGAGTGCATTCCTTAATCTGTATTACTAGTCCACAACATAATCTATTCTACTCATACTTCTAACATATCTACGTTAAATAAATATTACTTCCTGCTTTCATCCCATGGATCTGCTAAGTCAGTAAAACTTAATCTACCAAAATACAATTACAGATTACTCCTGGGTAGATCGTTTAGAATTACTGCACCACTAAACTGGAATTTACTTCCAAATAAGTTACGATGCATAAGTAATGTTATTTCATATCGTACCACTCTTAAATAGAATCATCAATTTAGAAAGAGGATCACCTGCTCAGGAGTGAGTATAATTAATAATCTGAAAATAATTTAGTTTTTCCACAGTTTCTTTTATTTTATTTCCAGTTCCACTCGTTAGCCGTTTGGACGCTGCTGGTAAAATGTCCGAGTCAATACACCGAATACAATAGGAACTGGACATACGACGTGTAAATCATACGTTTGTTTTCGTTGATACCGGATACAGGTGAACACTCTTCTTCGCCGTCTTACGTCATACCTGTGAGACGACTCATCTATCATTTATCGTCCCTAAATAGAATATTCAGTACCAGCCGGGAAATCTATTTACGTTCGCTGTGGTGTAATAACGTAATCGATGGATAAATAAGACTTTCTACAGTATTAATATATAAATAGCTTTATATAATATGTACGAAATAAAAAAAGTGTCTATAGAATTAATGATATTAAATATATCGATAGAATGTAATAATGATATAATGATATCAGCTTGTTCTCACATATCCTAGTAACTTCAATGAAATATTCCTACAACTCCGGTAGTCGCTTACTCTTGTGTAGATTTATTAAACTCATCTTCATCGAGGGTATTCCCTAACTATTAATCCATACCACCGACATATCGACGTACATCCAGCTACACCGACATGACACCACGTTCACGACTATACTCCTCTGACATACCATCGTTACATCACCGCCATAGCGATACGCTCCAGACATGTCCTCGACACGCCCTCGACACGCCTCCGACACGCCTCCGACACGCCTCCGACACACCCCCGACGCGATCACCAATTTAACGTTGTAAAACCGAAGTGCGTTAAACACGATAACCCCAAAGTACGTAAACCGACATACTTTCAGCATACTACATACACGCCCCAATAACTAACTGGTGGTCTGCAGGGAAGAACTAATCCAGAGTATACGCGCCATGAGCGCGTAGAACGATCCGATGATTGACAGCGGAACGACAAAATAGACTATGAGGCGGGCGACTGCGTGTGTTTTGCGGTAGGCTGTGCCCCACGACGGAGGGTGTATGTCGCAGATGTCGAGAACGGTGCCATCGTAATTATTACGACGTATTCGAGCGGCGACTGCTTCAACCTGGGGGCGTAGTTAGTGGTTTATTTAGGGGCGTATTTAGGGGCTTATTTAGGGGCTTATTTAGGGGCGTAGTTAAGAGCGTATTTAGGGGCGTAGTTAAGAGCGTATTTAGGAGGTGTGATTATAGGATTGATTAAGAAGAGAAATTAAGGCCCTGTAGGGATCAAGGGTAGATTATTGTGGGAGCAGAGTTAATGAAGTTATAATTAGTTTGAAAATGTAGTTATATAAAGTAATAGTTTGAGGATGTATTTATATAAGTTATTAATAGTTTGAGGGTGAAGTTATGTAAGTTATTAATAGTTTGAGGGTGTAGTTATGTAAGTTATTAATAGTTTGAGGGTGTAGTTATGTAAGTTATTAATAGTTTGAGGGTGTAGTTATGTAAGTTATTAATAGTTTGAGGGTGTAGTTATGTAAGTTATTAATAGTTTGAGGGTGTAGTTATGTAAGTTATTAATAGTTTGAGGATGTAGTTATGTAAGTTATTAATAATTTGAGGATGTAGTTATGTAAGTTATTAATAGTTTGAGGATGTAGTTATGTAAGTTATTAATAGTTTGAGGGTGTAATTATGTAAGTTATTAATAGTTTGAGGGTGTAGTTATGTAAGTTACTAATAGTTTGAGGATGTAGTTATGTAAGTTATTAATAGTTTGAGAATGTAGTTATGTAAGTTATTAATAGTTTAAGGGTGTAGTTATGTAAGTTATTAATAGTTTGAGGGTGTAGTTATGTAAGTTATTAATAGTTTGAGGGTGTAGTTATGTAAGTTATTAATAGTTTGAGGGTGTAGTTATGTAAGTTATTAATAGTTTGAGGATGTAGTTATGTAAGTTATTAATAGTTTGAGGATGTAGTTATGTAAGTTATTAATAGTTTGAAGGTGTAGTTATGTAAGTTATTAATAGTTTGAGGATGTAGTTATGTAAGTTATTAATAGTTTGAGGATGTAGTTATGTAAGTTATTAATAGTTTGAGGGTGTAGTTATGTAAGTTATTAATAGTTTGAAGATGTAGTTATATAAGTTATTAATAGTTTGAGGGTGTAGTTATGTAAGTTATTAATAGTTTGAGGGTGTAGTTATGTAAGTTATTAATAGTTTGAGGGTGTAGTTATGTAAGTTATTAATAGTTTGAGGGTGTAGTTATGTAAGTTATTAATAGTTTGAGGATGTAGTTATGTAAGTTATTAATAGTTTGAGGATGTAGTTATGTAAGTTATTAATAGTTTGAGGGTGTAGTTATGTAAGTTATTAATAGTTTGAAGATGTAGTTATATAAGTTATTAATAGTTTGAAGATGTAGTTAGGTAAGTTATTAATAGTTTGAGGGTGTAGTTATGTAAGTTATTAATAGTTTGAGGGTGTAGTTATGTAAGTTATTAATAGTTTGAGGGTGTAGTTATGTAAGTTATTAATAGTTTGAGGATGTAGTTATGTAAGTTATTAATAGTTTGAGGGTGTAGTTATGTAAGTTATTAATAGTTTGAGGGTGTAGTTATGTAAGTTATTAATAGTTTGAGGGTGTAGTTATGTAAGTTATTAATAGTTTGAGGGTGTAGTTATGTAAGTTATTAATAGTTTGAGGATGTAGTTATGTAAGTTATTAATAGTTTGAGGGTGTAGTTATGTAAGTTATTAATAGTTTGAGGGTGTAGTTATGTAAGTTATTAATAGTTTGAGGATGTAGTTATGTAAGTTATTAATAGTTTGAGGGTGTAGTTATGTAAGTTATTAATAGTTTGAGGATGTAGTTATGTAAGTTATTAATAGTTTGAGGGTGTAGTTATGTAAGTTATTAATAGTTTGAGGATGTAGTTATGTAAGTTATTAATAGTTTGAGGGTGTAGTTATGTAAGTTATTAATAGTTTGAGGGTGTAGTTATGTAAGTTATTAATAGTTTGAGGGTGTAGTTAGATAAGTTATTAATAGTTTGAGGATGTAGTTATGTAAGTTATTAATAGTTTGAGGGTGTAGTTATGTAAGTTATTAATAGTTTGAGGGTGTAGTTATGTAAGTTATTAATAGTTTGAGGATGTAGTTATGTAAGTTATTAATAGTTTGAAGGTGTAGTTATGTAAGTTATTAATAGTTTGAGGATGTAGTTATGTAAGTTATTAATAGTTTGAGGGTGTAGTTATGTAAGTTATTAATAGTTTGAGGTTGTAGATATGTAAGTTATTAATAGTTTGAGGATGTAGTTATGTAAGTTATTAATAGTTTGAGGGTGTAGTTATGTAAGTTATTAATAGTTTGAGGGTGTAGTTATGTAAGTTATTAATAGTTTGAGGGTGTAGTTATGTAAGTTATAAATAGTTTGAGGATGTAGTTATGTAAGTTATTAATAGTTTGAGGGTGTAGTTATGTAAGTTATTAATAGTTTGAGGATGTAGTTATGTAAGTTATTAATAGTTTGAGGGTGTAGTTATGTAAGTTATTAATAGTTTGAGGATGTAGTTATGTAAGTTATTAATAGTTTGAGGATGTAGTTATGTAAGTTATTAATAGTTTGAGGATGTAGTTATGTAAGTTATTAATAGTTTGAGGATGTAGTTATGTAAGTTATTAATAGTTTGAGGATGTAGTTATGTAAGTTATTAATAATTTGAAGATGTAGTTATGTAAGTTATTAATAGTTTGAGGGTGTAGTTATGTAAGTTATTAATAGTTTGAGGATGTAGTTATGTAAGTTATTAATAGTTTGAGGATGTAGTTATGTAAGTTATTAATAGTTTGAGGATGTAGTTATGTAAGTTATTAATAGTTTGAGGGTGTAGTTATGTAAGTTATTAATAGTTTGAGGGTGAAGTTATGTAAGTTATTAATAGTTTGAGGATGTAGTTATGTAAGTTATTAATAGTTTGAGGGTGAAGTTATGTAAGTTATTAATAGTTTGAGGGTGGAGTTATGTAAGTTATTAATAGTTTGAGGATGTAGTTATGTAAGTTATTAATAGTTTAAGGGTGTAGTTATGTAAGTTATTAATAGTTTGAGGGTGTAGTTATGTAAGTTATTAATAGTTTGAGGATGTAGTTATGTAAGTTATTAATAGTTTGAGGGTGTAGTTATGTAAGTTATTAATAGTTTGAGGGTGTAGTTATGTAAGTTATTAATAGTTTGAGGATGTAGTTATGTAAGTTATTAATAGTTTGAGGGTGAAGTTATGTAAGTTATTAATAGTTTGAGGGTGAAGTTATGTAAGTTATTAATAGTTTGAGGATGTAGTTATGTAAGTTATTAATAGTTTGAGGATGAAGTTATTGAAGTTAGTAATAGTTTAAGGGTGTAGTTATGTAAGTTATTAATAGTTTGAGGGTGTAGTTATGTAAGTTATTAATAGTTTGAGGGTGTAGTTATGTAAGTTATTAATAGTTTAAGGGTGTAGTTATGTAAGTTATTAATAGTTTGAGGGTGTATTTATGTAAGTTATTAATAGTTTGAGGGTGTAGTTATGTAAGATATTAATAGTTTGAGGATGTAGTTATGTAAGTTATTAATAGTTTGAGGGTGTAGTTATGTAAGTTATTAATAGTTTGAGGGTGTATTTATGTAAGTTATTAATAGTTTGAGGATGTAGTTATGTAAGTTATTAATAGTTTGAGGGTGTAGTTATGTAAGTTATTAATAGTTTGAGGGTGTAGTTATGTAAGTTATTAATAGTTTGAGGATGTAGTTATGTAAGTTATTAATAGTTTGAGGGTGTATTTATGTAAGTTATTAATAGTTTGAGGATGTAGTTATGTAAGTTATTAATAGTTTGAGGATGTAGTTATGTAAGTTATTAATAGTTTGAGGGTGTAGTTATGTAAGTTATTAATAGTTTAAGGGTGTAGTTATGTAAGTTATTAATAGTTTGAGGGTGTATTTATGTAAGTTATTAATAGTTTGAGGGTGTAGTTATGTAAGATATTAATAGTTTGAGGATGTAGTTATGTAAGTTATTAATAGTTTGAGGGTGTAGTTATGTAAGTTATTAATAGTTTGAGGGTGTATTTATGTAAGTTATTAATAGTTTGAGGATGTAGTTATGTAAGTTATTAATAGTTTGAGGGTGTAGTTATGTAAGTTATTAATAGTTTGAGGGTGTAGTTATGTAAGTTATTAATAGTTTGAGGATGTAGTTATGTAAGTTATTAATAGTTTGAGGGTGTATTTATGTAAGTTATTAATAGTTTGAGGATGTAGTTATGTAAGTTATTAATAGTTTGAGGATGTAGTTATGTAAGTTATTAATAGTTAGAGGATGTAGTTATGTAAGTTATTAATAGTTTGAAGATGTAGTTACGTAAGTTATTAATAGTTTGAGGGTGTATTTATGTAAGTTATTAATAGTTTGAGGATGTAGTTATGTAAGTTATTAATAGTTTGAGGGTGTAGTTATGTAAGTTATTAATAGTTTGAGGATGTAGTTATGTAAGTTATTAATAGTTTGAGGGTGTAGTTATGAAAGTTATTAATAGTTTAAGGATGTAGTTATGTAAGTTACTAATAGTTTGAGGGTGTAGTTATGTAAGTTATTAATAGTTTGAGGGTGTAGTTATGTAAGTTATTAATAGTTTAAGGGTGTAGTTATGTAAGTTATTAATAGTTTGAGGGTGTATTTATGTAAGTTATTAATAGTTTGAGGGTGTAGTTATGTAAGATATTAATAGTTTGAGGATGTAGTTATGTAAGTTATTAATAGTTTGAGGGTGTAGTTATGTAAGTTATTAATAGTTTGAGGGTGTATTTATGTAAGTTATTAATAGTTTGAGGATGTAGTTATGTAAGTTATTAATAGTTTGAGGGTGTAGTTATGTAAGTTATTAATAGTTTGAGGGTGTAGTTATGTAAGTTATTAATAGTTTGAGGATGTAGTTATGTAAGTTATTAATAGTTTGAGGGTGTATTTATGTAAGTTATTAATAGTTTGAGGATGTAGTTATGTAAGTTATTAATAGTTTGAGGATGTAGTTATGTAAGTTATTAATAGTTTGAGGGTGTAGTTATGTAAGTTATTAATAGTTTAAGGGTGTAGTTATGTAAGTTATTAATAGTTTGAGGGTGTATTTATGTAAGTTATTAATAGTTTGAGGGTGTAGTTATGTAAGATATTAATAGTTTGAGGATGTAGTTATGTAAGTTATTAATAGTTTGAGGGTGTAGTTATGTAAGTTATTAATAGTTTGAGGGTGAATTTATGTAAGTTATTAATAGTTTGAGGATGTAGTTATGTAAGTTATTAATAGTTTGAGGGTGTAGTTATGTAAGTTATTAATAGTTTGAGGGTGTAGTTATGTAAGTTATTAATAGTTTGAGGATGTAGTTATGTAAGTTATTAATAGTTTGAGGGTGTATTTATGTAAGTTATTAATAGTTTGAGGATGTAGTTATGTAAGTTATTAATAGTTTGAGGATGTAGTTATGTAAGTTATTAATAGTTAGAGGATGTAGTTATGTAAGTTATTAATAGTTTGAAGATGTAGTTACGTAAGTTATTAATAGTTTGAGGGTGTATTTATGTAAGTTATTAATAGTTTGAGGATGTAGTTATGTAAGTTATTAATAGTTTGAGGGTGTAGTTATGTAAGTTATTAATAGTTTGAGGATGTAGTTATGTAAGTTATTAATAGTTTGAGGGTGTAGTTATGAAAGTTATTAATAGTTTAAGGATGTAGTTATGTAAGTTATTAATAGTTTTAGGGTGTAGTTATGTAAGTTATTAATAGTTTGAGGGTGTAGTTATGTAAGTTATTAATAGTTTGAGGGTGTAGTTATGTAAGTTATTAATAGTTTGAGGTTGTAGTTATGTAAGTTATTAATAGTTTAAGGGTGTAGTTATGTAAGTTATTAATAGTTTGAGGATGTAGTTATTTAAGTTATTAATAGTTTGAGGGTGTAGTTATGTAAGTTATTAATTGTTTGAGGCTGTAGTTATGTAAGTTATTAATAGTTTGAGGATGTAGTTATGTAAGTTATTAATAGTTTGAGGGTGTAGTTATGTAAGTTATTAATAGTTTGAGGATGTATTTATATAAAGAAATAGTTTGAGGATGTAGTTATGTAAGTAAGTTAATGTTTATTGGCTTGTTTATGGTTCATAATAATGTACAATGTGCAATGTATAGTGTACAATGTACAGTGTACAATATACAGTGTACAATGTACAGTGTACAATAAACAATGTACAATGTACAGTGTACAATGTACGATGTGCTTATATGAAGTATGTTTGATACGGTGCTATGTATTTAGTTATAATTATGGGTGTACACTCTATACTTTACAATATTCACTGTATACACTGTATACATTAAACTATACACTCTATACCGTATATTTCATAGTGTACAGTGTAAGGACATTATGGTTGTGGTATTAAGTTCATATAGTAAAGTAGGATTATGAGGGCACGGTACGATGTGTTGTATAGTCAGATGTGCGGTGCGGTGTGCGATGTGCGGTGTGCGGTGCGGTGTGCGGTGTGCGGTGCGGTGCGGTGTGCGGTACGCTGAACTAACCGCAGCTAAGGATGATGCCAATACCCATATCCCAAGTATAAGCACTACAGTTCTGGCAGAAGATGCTGACTTGCCACTGCTATTTCCGTTCGTAGACCGTCTCGACGTCAGTGGATGTACTATTGCCAAATAACGTTCTCCGCCGAGAGCGGTCAAAGTGAATACGGACACACCCAGTGATAACGCCTAAACTCCGGATGAGTTACGATTAGCTCATCGTCTAGGCCGCCACTTAAGCTAGATTCCAGACCTACACTAATTTGCCAAAACTAAGATGATGCCTGGGAAATCCTAGAATAAATGCAATACTGAATTATAAGTTTAACTTGGTTGATTCCTTTAGTTCGAAATATTTCTAAATAGTATCATTGCTATGGTGTGGGAATTAAATATGAATATTATATAGTCAACAGTTCATTTTAATCCTATTTACTAGTTTTAAAAGAAAATGTACAACTGGAATATATGTTCACGTTTTACATATAATAATATATTACGTTATACGTCTTACACCTCCTCTTACACCTCTTCCATCTCCTATACATCTTACACCTTCTCTTACACCTCCTCCATCTCCTATACATCTTACACCTTCTTTTACACCTCCTCCATCTTCTATACAGCTTACACCTCCTCTTACACCTCCTCCATCTCCTATACATCTTACACCTTCGTTTACACCTCCTCCATCTCCTATACATCTTACACCTTCTCCATCTCCTATACCTCATCCACCTCCTCCATCTCCTATACTTCTTACACCTCCTCCATCTCCTATACCTCTTACAACTCCTATACCTTTTACACCTCCTTTTACACCTCTTACATCTCCTATACCTTTTACACCTCCTCCATCTCCTATACATCTTACACCTTCTTTTACACCTCCTCCATCTCCTATACCTTTTACACCTTCTCCATCTCCTATACCTCATCCACCTCCTCCATCTCCTATACTTATTACACCTTCTCCATCTCCTATACCTCTTACAACTCCTATACCTTTTACACCTCCTACATCTCCTATACATTTGCACCTTCTCCATCTCCTATACCTCTTACACATTATTTTACACCTCCTCCATCTCCTATACATCTTACACCTTCTTTTACACCTCCTCCATCTCCTATACCTTTTACACCTTCTCCATCTCCTATACCTCATCCACCTCCTCCATCTCCTATACTTATTACACCTTCTCCATCTCCTATACCTCTTACAACTCCTATACCTTTTACACCTCCTACATCTCATATACCTCCTACATCTCCTATACCTCCTACATCTCCTTTTACACCTTCTCCATCTCCTATACCTTTTACACCTCTTACACTCGCCTCTTATACTTTTTCTACTTCATATGCCTCTTATAGGCATGCACTTGAGTATTATCTTAAAATACTCATACACTCAAAGTACTTTATTAAAATTACTAGAATACACTCTAAGTACTTTATTAATTACTAGAATATACTCGAAGTACTTTATTAAATTACTAGAATATGCTCTAAGTACTTTATTAAATTACTAGAATACACTCGAAGTACTTTATTAAATTACTAGAATACGCTCTAAGTACTTTATTAAATTACTAGGATACACTCTAAGTACTTTATTAAATTACTAGTATACGCTAGTATGTTACCTTATATACACATATAAGTGTATAAGTATACAGTATATTGTATTAAATTAATTGAATATACTTTATTTAAATATTAATGTACTCATACACTCTAAGTACTTATTAAGTTACAATAATATACTTGCTAAATATTTTAAAGTACTCATACACTCCATTATACACTCTCACGATAAAACTAGATATTTGCACGATATAGTCGAGAATACTAAAACACACAATGGCATATTATGCTAACAATTGAATTCTCTAAATGATACAACTTCATATAAACTGAATACGATTTCTTGTGTAAATAACATTCAATTACCATTGATTTATTTATTCAACGGTATCGAATTACGTTTTCACATTTAAACCAAACCCGCAAAGCAACTTATCCCAAACTATTCACGTTATTTTCACCTTTGACCCTTCCCCCGATGCCAGTTGAACCCGGAATGTACAAACTAGTCGAGCAGCCTAAACAATATTTAAAAATCAAACATGGAACTGTGCTATTAATCGACTGTCACCAAAAAACGAGAATTTCTTAACGAAGTATTTATTAAGAGAGAATTTTAGCGAGGTTTTAATAATATCTAACATACTTGGAATGATAAATTCATACTATTTGAAAGATGTACTTTCTTATTAATTATTAAATTTCTAAATCATAACGTTCAACGGTAACCTATGCATACCATTGAACGTTGTAATACTAATAGCCATCGTACTCGGTAAGGTTAAAGGTTAGAGATTAAAGGTTACGAAAGTTATCCTAACATCAAAGCTATGTATATGGGATAGTTATGATACCGAAGAGTACATATAAGATAAAGTATACAATACAATTAATACCGTCGATTGTATTATAGACAATGTGTACAGTGTACAATTGACACAATATATTTTATGATTTAAGATATGAATGGTATATTTGACAATACGAACTATACAATTGACACTATGGACTACAAAACTTTCAAGTCGGTACAATTAACAATGTGATCTCTACAGATGGAAATATAGATTGTATAATTTACAATATATTCTGTTCAATGGGCATTTAAAATACTATAATAAAAATCAAACGTCAAAACCTAAATAGTGAAGTTTATAGAGCTGGTCAAATTTATAGATCATAAATTGTAAGTCATAAAGTGTAAGTCATAAAATGTAAGTCATAAAATGTAAGTCATAAAATGTAAGTCATAAAATGTAAGTCATAAAATGTAGGTCATAAAATGAAGGTATATATCCAGGTTGAAACCTGTAAGAACTCATTGAGTTTGCAGGCATATTCTCCATACGGCCACTCATTAAATGTGTAGATTGTTGAAGTAAATGGAACAGAAACCACGATGAGAAGCAGATCTCCAAGTGCTAGACTAACCTGG
>OZ038316.1:7089208-7220131 GCA_964035775.1 Osedax frankpressi | reverse complement strand
ACACACACACATATATATATATATATACACACACATATATATATATATATATATATATATATATATATATATATATATATATGTTACAGCGAATTATTACGTAAAGGTACCCGGATGTGCCTTTGTGGTTAGTTAGTGGTTCATTTAGAAATATTGCATAACCCGAAACTCATCAATTCGGTGTGGATATATTATAGGCCAATATCACTAATAATATTAATATAAATATGTATATAGTAAGTAAAATATCTATAGTTGAGTATATATCGGTCGCTAATACATTATAACTTTAAAACTACATGTATATCTTGTTTTAAAATTGTAATAATACAAATATGTCCAAAAATCAACTATATTATATACTAAATAATATAATGTAAACTGGATTCAAGTTGAACTGAACACACTACGCTCATCTTCTCATTTCATATGATTAATTTATTAAAAGTAATTAAAATTTTAAATTAAAATGTTTTAAATAATAACTTTATTAATGAAGTTATTATTAAACAGTATCTACTAGCAATTGCTAGTAGAACTGCTTGGCGATTTTATCTGCATACTAATATACTATAGTATATATATATATATATATATATATATATATATATATATATATATATATATATACTATATATCTTACTATTATTTACCGTGGTATAAACCTCATATATAGTTTTGGAGTTGCCCATACAATTGCTTAATGCGTTCTAAAATATACGGGGTTCATTTTAGGTACATTATAGCAATGAATTGTATTATCTAAAGAGTTTCGTCCTGAGTCCGTAGTCCAGACAATTCAGTCCATCATATCAGTTTAATTATTCGTCATTGTTCGTAGTATTAGAGATTTCATAATAGTGCTTTACTTAATAAGCGCTTATTTAAGTTGAATTAAATATCGGAGAAACCAGTGTCATTTTAATGTTTTCGTTATATAAGTTGTATTGTTGAGTAAAATACATTGAATTAAGATTTAACTATATCAGCACGCGAAGCGTAGACCGGATACACCGTTATAAATTATGATTACGCAATACAACTGCGTAACGTGAATACAATGCTACATTAACGAGGTCCCGGATAACTTATTTCATTTCTAAATCGCTTTAGTGAGTCATACCTGGCGGCTGTTTTACGGGATGTATGTTACGTTGTCAGTTAATACCAACACGGACTACTTCACGAACGCCACGCAGTCGCGCTAACGTAATTCACGTCGATCATATCCTAACGGCTATCAAAACACCCTTAACGCAAACTACCCTTGCTCCAGGTACTTATTCCGGTGTTTCTGTTCTCCGGAGTCACGAAACAGCAACTCGGGACGTCGGGCGGAAAGCACCGCAGCCGTTAGCGGGAAACTTCTGTACGGTCAGCAACCGAAAAGTAGGGCGATGTCCGCCAGCGGCCAGATCGCTTCTAAACAATGTCAAAGGTCGTCGACTAGCGGTCAACTGCACTCGAAGTAGACCGCGAAAGCATTCTATCCACACGGTGACCATAACAATATTTGTTTCCAACTAGCGTAACGTGTACGAACATTTACTCGTACGAGCGCTTTCATTAGAAAAAGAAAACCAGCATCGCTACATAAAGTAAATAGGAAAACAGAGAATTTATAAATATTTATATTCAGAAATAATTGATTCCAATCAATGCGTGGAACCGCTTCCAATATTATATTATAGCTGTACGGCGTCAATTTACATATTTCATTTAATAATCGGACTTAGTTGTAATTACGATAGATGTTTTCCAAAACGCTTGTCTATTTATTTACGAAACAGACTAATTGATTTAGATAATATCAATTATATATTTTAATATGTAGTGTACAATACAATAAGTAAATTATTTTATAAATAAATTCGATCGCAATGCTTTTATTTATTAAATACGATATTTATTATATTATTATTTACTAATTTGTTATAATACGATAATTAAAGATTAATTTTTTTGATACTTAATTCAAATATGTAAATTCTAATATTACATATATGCATAAGTTATATGTATATAAATGTATATAATGTATAAATAAGTTGTAAAACAAATAATATAATATGATGTATTTTAAATTAAATTATTTAAAATATATGATTATCTATGTAATATTTTATAAGATTGTTATATAATATCACACATTCTACTAAATATTATACAATAATCTTATACTATTAATAATAGGTACGGTATAACAAAATGAAATTATATATAATATATTGATATATCAATATATTGAAAAGTAGCTGTAAACCGAATTAATATTGTAATACTAAATAATGTATGTATACCATGGTCATAGAAACTTCAATTCATTATTTGTAATGTAGATATAATAATCAAATACTGCTAATATGTTCATGGAATATGTTTCGATGACCTAGACTGTTAAAACATTATGGCAGCTGCCTAGGTTGATTTATGAAGAAAAAGTCCCATAAACCGATATCACTTTTATTTTGATAAGGAATGTATTTGATATTTGATATGAGAAATATTTTTGTTTATGGTGAAATAAGAAATATAACCCAACATTAAGTTGACAATTTGATAGAATTGCGTCATAAGTGAAATGGATCATAAACATATATAAGTTTATTGTTAATTAAACCAACCGAGATTTGTTGCATATTTCCTATGTTTATATTCGTGATCAAGCTTATTCTTACGTATGTATTGTGAATACGAAGGTATTATGAACAAGAGTACGAGTCTGTACTCTTGTAACTCTTGTAGACTCTACAAACCCTCACCGACTTCACTAACTTTACATACGCTGCATAACAATATAAACAACATGTGGTAGCTGCATTTCTGTTAGTTCTAATCTTGTTGGTTCGTGAGCGTTCATAATTAATTCCTTAGTACTTAACGATTTTCATTTAGGTTCACAAATAGACCGCGGAATAAATAACGCATAACGATTACAGTTCCGATATAACTAAATCTTATTGATATTTTAGAATTACATTTTTTTATCAACATGTTAAACTTTCCTAGTCCATCGCTTTTAGGGTAAACATGCGAATACAAATGACGATTTTTGTATGCAATAGTTGATGTTTATACCTAGATATTATATGTTTTCATAAGCATTTCCACCATTGCGGGAAAGCATCTGACCAGTCTAGTGAACATAAGTTATAGTTACTTATGTAACAATTTATAGAATTTATAGAATTGTCTGTTCACGAGTTTTACATTCCTATATTGCATTTCTACATTCCTATATTGCATTTCTACATTTATAGTTGATAGGCATAACAAACCAACAGTTTTTAAACTTTAGACTTATTTTTAGCTGTAATGGATAGGCTATGCATTAGGCTATGTATAGGCTATTAATGTGAGTATTTTAATAATAAACTATTTGTAAAATGATCTCACGTGTAATATTAACATGTAATATTAACGTGTATTATTAACGTGTATTATTAAAGTGTAATATTAACGTGTATTATTAACGTGTATTATTAACGTGTATTATTAACGTGTATTATTAACGTGTATTATTAACGTGTATTATTAACGTGTATTCCCAGGGAATCATGCCTAGTTTCAGTACCTATTACGGTGATAGTTTTATGTACTTAGTACCAAATGAAGTGTTTTGTGAGGTTACAGAACCAGTTACAATGTACTGCAATTAATCCGGATTTTTGTACTAAGTTTCGTAACTAAAGTTATATAGTATATATATATATATATATATACTATATATTATACATATATATATATATATATATATATTATATACATATATATATATATATATATATATATATATTATATACATATATATATATATATATATATATATGTATATATATCTATATATATATATATATATATATATATATATATATATATATATTATATACATATATATATATATATATATATATATATATATATGTATATATATACAAATAGTATATTTTATATATACATATATATGAATGTATATAATATGTTATATTTATATATATATATATATGTATATAAATAGTATATTTTATATATACATATATTTGAATGTATATAATATATATATATATATTATACATTCATATGAATTCATAAAATTCATATAAACTATATACATATATATTGTTTATATATATATTAGAAATTTATATAAAATATAGTAAATATGCACTTATAATAAAATAGTCTTTATAATATTTAAATAAACGTAAAATTACTAACTTATAAGTTATACAATTATAATTATATTCTTCTGTTATGTATTTAATTAATTATACAAAGTGTATGTCCCCAATTGATGGAGTTGTACAAAAATAATGATTTTGTCTTGAAACAATAATACATTACTTACAATCTGTAACCTGTTGGTTACCGTTTATAATACATATGTAACCAACATTTTAATAATTAGTTACAAGCGTACTATAGATTGTAACCTGTAGGTTACATCTGTACTATAAATTGTAACCATCTGTAGTTACATATTATCTAGATTTGGTTCCCTGTGATATTAACGTGTATTATTATTTTTATAAAATTAGTTTCTTCGGTAGAAGACTTTGTATTTTGTGGTATTAATAGACATTAAAAGCAATGTTTCATTATCACAAAAAATGCTTCATCAGTTGGCTATACAAAGAATAATATTAGAAATATTGCGTAATCTATTCTTACATAATCTATTCTAACTTAATCTATTCTAACGTAATCTATTCTAACGTAATATATTCTAACGTAATCTATTCTAAAGTAATCTATTCTAACGTAATCTATTCTAACATAATCTATTCGTATAAAATAGTTTCTGAAAGTAAAGGACAAATTTATAAAATGAAATGTTCATTATTTTATTTTGATTTAATTATTGACCTTTTACTATATTGTTAATAAATTGTTCTCATACTTCTACTATATAAATTTTCTTTTAGATACCTTGAGCTAGAAGTGTTATACTCCTTAATACATATATAAATAATAATACAAATAAATTGTTATCTTATAGTTTTTCTGATAATTTTTTGCGTAATATTTATAATAAATAATAATTTTTATTTAATTATTTGAATATTGAGATGAAATAACCTTGTCTAAAAATCTAAGTTATGAAGAGCGAGTAAAAATGAATTTATAAAACATCACTCTATTTCATGAGTCTTTATATAAAGAAGCTATAATCAGATTAAATAGAAACTATAGTATATAATATCACTTTTTTATTTTATTTTAATTATATGTTAATAATTAATAAATATATTTGAGTACACTAGATATTTATTTGTTAAAGTTTACTACAATAAACAATGATCAGATAAAAAGTTTTAACTTTTCATAAAATAATAAAATATGATTTGTATTTAACCCAACTTAAAATTATAATCAAATTAAAACTCATAATTTGATAGTATTTTGAAGGGAATGTCAACGGGGTCTTTGTAATATATATTATATAACATTTAATAAAGGAAAATGTAATACAGAAATAATAATACACAGTTACTGATTAAGTGGAGCAAATATTATTATGTAAACAAAATGGAGCAAAAAATTTATAAAAAATAAATTTATATTTCATGAAAATAGAATTTTGACTGTTGAATTTGTAATACTAGCGTAGATAAGTAGATAATCCCAAATGAAAACATAATGGTGGAAGGTAAGTTAACGTTTATCTACCGTAAGCAACGACGTATAAGCGTGGTCGAATCAGACGCACGCACAAACACACACGAGATCTTTCTAGAACGACTACATCAATACACGCTACGATGACCCCTCAGCTTAAGGTCAATTGTCGCGTCTCGAGGTCGGTCTCGTCGGCCGGACGAGAAAACGCAGACTTCACGACCAACGCCACAACCAGTACACCAAACGCGCATATCGCCAGGCCGGCAAAATTGATTAGGTTCGCTTCGACGGACCGAGAGGAGTAAATGTTTCTGTCGGGGGAAGGAATTTGTAAAAGCGAAACGTAATAAAAGAAGTACGCAGCGGTTTACATGCATAAGGAAAGTGAAAAGCACGATTAAAATTCACAGAATTCACGCTAATGGATTGAATGGTCTATCGAATGACCTCCAAAGGTGAAACCAAACTAAACGAAATCGCCGATTGTACCGACCCGGGCAAGAAAAGAGCCTTCTCAGTTAGACCGGTCAGAGAGGTTGCAATCGCCATCGTGAAGATCAACAGACCAGAGAATACATGCAACGGTTTAACGGACCTCCTCCTCTCCATTGACAATCCGGGTTGCAGAAACGCCAGGAAACCAAACAACCACTTCAAAGGTGGCATAATTTATAAAATACTCGATATTTGTAAATGAAAACTAGTTCATAATACCACAGTGGACGTAATTATAACAGATATATATTAATAATTATCATAATTTAAATGCGTGCAATTCAATATTCTATTCGGCCCGACAGGTTGCGTCCTCGCTACGGAACGAAATGTAGACATAATACATGGACTCGTGGAAATACTGTACATTAATTATTTATATTTACAGGTCGTTAACATAGAGGACAGGCTATTTCTATTCTTGTCATTCGTTTTGTGTGAATCATTCTTAAACATAATAAAATTAAATAAATAGATATAAAATTAAAATCCCTGTATGGGTTTTTAATTATGAACCATTTTCATAAAAGTCTATATACTTTTAGGTGTCCACACATATAAGATTGGTTTCATACAATTTTGTGTTACATTTTTCCTAGAATTGCATGAAAATCTTATTATTTTTTAATATAAGCTGTTATTGATTTTCAATTAAATAATAGCTGCAATATTAATATTAGTAGTAAATGATAATTTGACTATAAATTTAAACTCTTATGTAATTTATATATTATATTTAATAAGTCTAGTCATGTGAACAATTTTTATCCAAGTAATTTAGTTAAAACACATCTTTATAAATCATTACAAATGTTTAAATATTGTGATTTATCAAAATAACTACATATGAACAAATAAAATAGATACAGATACTGTATCTAAAATCTATCTGAAATCTATAATTGAGTTATATATAGAATCTATCATTAGTTATATATAGAAATACTAATTTAAATTTTGTTTAATTATATAATTTATAAAATATTGATTGATTTTTACAACATACAATAAAATGTTATTTATGTCTAAGTGATTATATACTAAATATCTAAACACTTAATAAGTTATTAAAAATTATAAAATAATTCATCTATCTCTCACTCATAAAGCAAATCATTAACTTTTTTTTACAATATTTCTCAAAATTATAAAAAAATTCAAAAATATTTCATTACGACATTTTACATTTGAATTGTAAATTTTTAAAATATTTTTTAAATAATCCATTATAAGGAGAGTTAACATTTATAAAATGTTAATAAACTAATACAATTTTAATATAGAAAAATTCTCAAATACATATAAATCATTTATGCTATTGTAGATGTAAATTCGATTTTAACTTTACAATCTATACAATATTCAAGATCATAATCTAAGAAATATTAAATTAAATACATAATTAATTCATTTATAAGTTAAATATAATTAATTATTTTAAATCATAATTTCCTTTGTGATTAGTGATTAGTAAAAGTTAGATATAAGAACCATATTAAATTCAAAGAAATATTAGATTCTATATTTAACAAATTTTATATAAACATTTTCAATGCCATGATAGATTGTATAAAATATTTATATTTGAATAAATAAACTGCTTTTTTCATTTACATTTTAAATGAGAAACAGTCCAAATCATAGATAAACCAAATAGTTGTAATGAAATTAAATCTAATATAAATAGTATTTATTAAATACTAACGTTATTATTTTATTATAATATAAGCTATTTTGAAATGAAAGTAATAATATATATTTGTTATTCTTATATTTTATAGTTATTTAATTTCTAGTAATTTATATAATTTTATATAACTATATAAATTTATTTTCATTTGCTTTATTAGTGTAAAGGTCACAGAGTTTAAAATAGAATTAAAATTTTGTGTATAGATGAAAAATCATATTTGTGTTGATGCCATCATTGCACTATTTTTAATAAATATTCAAATTTAACTTGAACTTGTCAGAAATGATTACTATAGTAACGGGTTAAATTCAAATGTTCTCAAAAAATCACATAAAAAAATCACATAAAATCACAAAGTTGTGAATGCCTCACGGGTTAAAAAAATAAAATAAGGGCATAATTTAATGAATAGATTTTTAAATAAAAATGTTTTAAAAATATAAATTTCCTTTATTCCTATAAAGTTGTGTACTTTAGGTATCCAATGTACTTTAGGTACTTTAGGTATCCACTTTAGCATATATTGATAATACAATACAAGCAAAGTATAAAGGTGATTTCACTTTTGATATAATGTTACGATATTAAAAAAATATCCATTATATTGAATATATAATATTAACTTATAAATAATATGTCGACGTTATTTATATTTCTATTACTCCGTTACTTGGCGCGTTTACGAGGAGGCTGGAACGTGATTAGAGTCTAATGTAAAACCTGTCCGCAGTACAACACGAGAGTTGCAATTCCTAGCCACGAGTGTAGCGAGTACAGGTTGGGTATGGGCTTCGGCTTGTGGTTGTTATGGGAGGCGAATGCAGCGTTGACTCCGATAACGGCGAACACCAAAGACAGCAGAAGTAGGCCGGCGTGCAACAGTTTCACGTAGAACTTCGGTTGCGACCTCAATATGCGGTAGGTCAAAATCGCTGCAAATGAACAATGGGGGGGTCATCGAAAACAATTCAAAATTGGTCATAAAATCTTTTACATTTTAAAATGTCTCCAATATAAAATTAAATTATTACAAAGAATTAATAATTGCAGAAATTCTTCGCTTTTGGTTTAATTTTGAATATTTTCGCGAATTCTGAAAGTAAATATTTACAATGAAAGATTTTCAAATAATAAATTACGTGATATGAGATTATAGATATTAGTTTTAAGTATTTCATACATAATTTAGTAATAAATGTTATAAATTTAGTTCGATTTGGTCAATTACCAAGTAAAAAGGTCATAGAGAACATAAGTCAAATGAATATATTATTAGTAAATAATATTATTTTATATAATAATTTTATATTTAATACAATCATGGTATTGTTATTTTATATTATTCCTAGACGAAAATTGAATTGTATTAAATTATAATTATTTAAATATCTTATCACTCTCAACAAAAAAAGTAGATTATTTCATATTTTTGTACGTGCATTGGGATTGATTATATAATCTGTTTATCATGTAATATAAAGTATGCCTTTTATATGTGATAATAAACATATTAAATGAATACATTGCATTACTTTATTCATAATGCAAGTGTATCTAGGGTGTTTTTGCCATAGATATTCTATTGTGATTATAATCTAAATACAATTCATACACAATCGGATACACCCAGGATACAATCCAGGTTATCTTAGTTTTTTTGTTATATAATAAAAGTGAAAATATGTTTTAGTTGCATTGCAAATATATTCTGTTTGTTTGTATTTGAAATAATTATGTGAAATTACAAAATTTTTACATCATCTGGTTTCTTGAGATACCAGCTGGTATCATGTATTAAAACTGTGCCTTTGTCTACTTAAGAATAGCATTACAATAACAACATGTTAAATAGCTAATAAAATGTTAAAATGCCTATTGAATTATAGAAATTAAAATCATAAGAAATATATAAGTTTTTTATTTATTGAAATTAATTCTCGTATATATTTTATAATATTTGAAGAAAAGTAACTAAATATAATGATTTAAAATATCATTTCTAAAATAGTTGATAATAAGTTGATTACTATGGAACTTGTTTTTATTTTTGAAAAAAACATAATTTTTTAAATTATTTTAAAATTTGCCATATTATAATAGTTCTTGAACTCTGAACCCTGAATATTTGCGTATCAATATCTAAACATTGTTGGAATATGAATTTTCTATTTTAATAGCGATGTTTTTAGTTTATTTACATATGTTAATATAGACAGTATATATATAGACCATGCAAAAACTCAGTAATAATTATAATTTTCCTAAAATTTAAACTAACAATAATTTTAATTTAAGATTATTATAAACAGACAATTTTATTAATATTAGTTATTATGCATTACTACATGATTTACCAATTATAATAAATAACCAAAAAATATTTTTTTTAAATAATAAAATTTTAAAGAATTTCATCTGATTTAGAAAATAAGTTTATATAGAAAATAAAGAACCTATTAATTTATATAAAATATCTTATTTACTTTGGGAAATTTATTTTTCAGTATAAGTCAAAGATAGACAGGAAGTAAGTGCATTATTGATTAATGAATGCACAGTAATTGGTAATTCTACATACTCTAATGGCAAATATGAACTGATATATTCATATATAGCATGTGATATATATTAAATATCCTGGAATTTCAAAGAAAGAATTATAAAAATGATATACAATTTATAATCAACAAAATACTCCAACTCTAGATACTCATATAAATACCTACAGTGAATAATAGCTATACACACCTACACTAAATCTAGACCAAATCTCAATATCAATTACCATATTGACAATACACAAGTATACACATCAAACAAATACAATGACTTACTTAGTTAACAAACTTAACTACTGATTTAGAAACTTACTATAAATAACTACTTACAATTTAACAAAGTAATCACTGAATTTATTATTTTCCATAACGAATGCTTAATGCAACAATGACATAACAATTCAAACTTATATTAATACATTAAGAGTTATTTGAATCAATAAATTAGATATATCAATAAATTAGATATATCAATAAATTAGATATATGAATAAATTAGATATATGAATAAATTAGATATATCAATAAATTAGATATATTAATAAATTAGATATATCAATAAATTAGATATATTAATAAATTAGATATATCAATAAATTAGATATATCAATAAATTAGATATATCAATAAATTAGATATATCAATAAATTAGATATATTAATAAATTAGATATATCAATAAATTAGATATATCAATAAATTAGATATATCAATAAATTAGATATATCAATAAATTAGATATATCAATAAATTAGATATATCAATAAATTAGTTATATCAATAAATTAGATATATCAATAAATTAGTTATATCAATAAATTAGTTATATCAATAAATTAGATATATCAATAAATTAGTTATATCAATAAATTAGATATATCAATAAATTAGATATATCAATTAATTAAATCTTGGCGCATCCAACAATATCCTTTTAAAACACATAATCAATGTGAAATTTTCTAATGTGAAACTTCATTCCAAAACCGACTACATAACAACTTACTTGAACTGACTCTTCTCTACAAATTTGACAATCGCAGACAGACATACTGACACGTACAGAGCACCAAACTATTCCCCCAACCACGGCATTCAATATTACCACACCTTAATCTAAACCTACGACCCCTTAACACCCACAATCTTATCTTCCCTACACTTACTTCCCTCGAATAGACTTGTACGCTTTCTTATCCACAATAACTAAATACCTACAAAATGTCTTATTCACGTCAAATTAGGCAAATATGTTTACGTAATTAGGCAGATAAGGTCAGGGCAAACCTGCACCTATATGTCCCGCACACACACCCAAACACAAAGAGATAGGTAACCATTTCCGTAAATGAAGATCATTCCTATGGACATCAGTAGTGGATGGTAGTTGAATTGAATAGCGGGGTCAGTGAAAGAGAAGCCACCTCTATAGTTACCCAACCATACGGCAATCAAAATCACAGCTATCACTCCGAAAAGCTGGGAAAGGGAGAGGGAGTGAGAGATGGGGTAAGGGTGTAAAGGGTAGAGTTGATGAGTGAAGAGTTGATGGGAGAGGAATGTCTGAGATATGGTATAAATTATTGGAAATGGTATATGTAGTAAATGTTGATTGTTTTTGAAGTGTATGTGAGATGTATGTGAAATGTATGTGAAGTGTATGTAAAGATATATAAAGTATATGTGAGGTGTATGTGAAGTATATGTGAGGTGTATGTGAAGTGTATGTGAGGTGTATGTGAGGTGTATGTGAGGTGTATGTGAAGTGTATGTAAGGTGTATGTGAGATGTATGTGAGGAGTATGTGAGGTGTATGAGAGGTGTATGTGAGGAGTATGTGAGGAGTATGTGAGGTGTATGTGAGGTGTATACGAGGTGTATGTGAGGTGTATGTGAGGTGTATGTGAGGAGTATACGAGGTGTGTGTAAAGTGTATGTGAAGTATATGTGAGGTATATATGAGGTATATATGAGGTGTATACGAGGTGTATGTGAGGTGTATGTGAGGTGTATGTGAAGTGTATGTAAGGTGTATACGAGGTGTATGTGAGGTATATACAAGGTGTATGTGAGGTGTATGTGAGTAGTATGTGAGGTGTATGTGAGGTATATACAAGGTGTATGTGAGGTGTATACGAGGTGTATGTGAAGTGTATGTGAGGTGTATGTGAGGTGTATGTGAGGTGTATGTGAGGTGTATGTGAAGTGTATGTAAGGTGTATGTGAGATGTATGTGAGGAGTATGTGAGATGTATGTGAGGAGTATGTGAGGTGTATGAGAGGTGTATGAGAGGTGTATGTGGAATATATATAATTTATAAGGAAATACTAACCTGAGCTAAAATCACTCCACCAGTAAACACTCTTATATCAACTTTGGACACTCTCCTGTCCGAGGAGTCGATGCTATCATATCTTTCCATATCTGGACAAAGTTGAGGTCAGGGTCAAAGGTCAGAGTCGAGGTCAAGCTGATCAGTAAATAGACTGCATTGTGAATGATGAGGCTCGATATTAAACAGAATATTGGAGTTGACCGTATGTTTATGACATATCATATTGGACACTGATAAATAATACAATTTTATTTTCAATATCAATCTACATAGATATTCTATAGGATACTTCACAGTGTTTTTATATAATTCATATATATGTATAATATACTAATTGTATATAATATCCAGTATTTACTGAATAATACAAATATTATATTATAGGATTAGTGGTTTAAGAAATAAATGTTATTTTGTTTAAAAGGATATTTTAGTTTAATTGTTATAATTATAATTATATTTTATTATAAAAATTATTTATAATTATTTATAATAGTTACATCATCTGGTTTCTTGGGTAGCAAACAATCCAGGTATTTTCATTTGTTCCATTACATAATTTCGTTTATGGTTACCAATACTCATTATAATAGGTGTAAGTATTTTATAAAACAATTCCATTAATCTATTTGCAGTGAATCACTAATCACTACGACGACCTATCTATTGTATTCCATTGGTTACAATATTACATAATAAAGTGTTACGTAAAGGGTCACATGCATAACAAAGAACAAGGTCGACGTATATGCTTCGTTTAGATAAATAAACGGCACCAATATAAAATTATGTGTTAGGAGGGTCCAGTAGATAGCATCCAAATTATTATTATTTTTAAAAATAATGTTTAATAACCACGTAAATATTTTATTTTATAAATATAATCACTTAATTATAATTTCATTAAACACAGACATGAAACTCCTTCTACGAATGGACAGTGTTTATTTACTGCAACGACTTGATTTCTAGCCAATACCACATTCCATCTCGAAATAGTCATTTCGATTCACTCGTCGTTTAAATTAACATTATAAATAAACACGAGAAATACGGCATGTAATTACACTGTGGACGGTGTTAGAGTTCCAAATATGTATTAAGGCTACACTCTCTAGGTGAGTCCCCACCGAGATTCTGCCAGCAGAATTGTTTGCGGACTGTTTTGTACATTTTTCTGTGAACCCCTACAATTGTGAGATATACAATCTTACTGGTAAACTATTTGGAATATGTTCTACCGTTGAGATATGACATTAATTGTGTGTCATTAATTGCATTATGGGTAATTCAGTCTTTAGATTCAATTAAATATGACATCCAAATCTTTAAATAAAAAGTTAATAATTTAAATTAAGAAATACACTTTTTTCTTGATTTTTCCACATAGACATAACCATTTAGTTACCTAATACCTCCTCATTAGGCTAATATATTTATTAACATATACCTTTAATAAATAATAGCATACTAATTATTTACGTCGATTTGGCATTATTTTATAATTATATAAAATATATATTGTATGAAATATATTATAATTCAAATTTAAATAAGTTCATAGTTCATCATTAAGGTAATTACGATAATCTTTGCGGTAATGTTATTTGTTCTAAAATGTCTTACATCGTAATATCATCGTTAAAATGGGCGTGTCCGATAAAATATATGTCATCTATAAACAATTCTACCGGTAAAATCACTGTGGGAACATCGCTTTAGGAAACTTAAATTACAGGGAAAATCCAAAGTTGGAAGTGGAGGAATTAATGAATTGTGCGAATTAAATATATAAGCATTTAATTCATCTTCGTAGACCCCAATTCCAAAGTACTCCACAGTACTCTGTACTTGTGATTAACAGTACTCGTACCCATTTGTAGTAGTGGCCTTTACTCAGAAGTACTCAGCACTTGTTGCTACATACATACATAATACGTTACTCATTCTCATTTGTAAAATTGGTACTGATGATCCTCAATTCCTAGCAAATTGTACTATCATACAATATTTATTTTCTACGGATTGTAACTAACAATATGTGGTAGATACTAGTGGTAGATACTAGTGAATCTATAGAATCGTCTAAAACACAATTAACAAGCACTACGACGAACTTATCAATCAAATTATATTTTCGAAATTTCCAGTATTCATATTATATTATTATTGTTATATATTGGCTTTATAATTTATAATAACTATGCTATATATCATATAGTTATATATATATATATATATATATATACTAATATAACTATATATATATAATTATATTATATCATTATAAAATGTAGCCATTTTAGTCAAATCTACAAATTAAAGATGTAGATTGATACAATTCAGTTTTCATAAGAATTAATAATATAAATAAACTAATAATAGTTTAGTTTATAATATTTTATAATTAAAAAATATAAAGTAATATTTAATAAAATGATCTTTATATAATTAATTTAATTGGATTATATTTTCTTAAATTGATGTTCACCATACTTTTAAAGAAAACGCAACAAGTAATGCATGTCGATCATTTGTAAAAAGTGCATTTTCATAACCTTGCTTTATCTCTCAATATGTTATATAAAATCCAACAAATGCAATAGTAATTTCTAAATAATAATTGTGCAGAGTATTTTGAATAAATATTTATAAATAACCTGGATATATAATAGAGGATATTACATAATATGATACAATGAAAAATACGATTATTTTTTATTAATAATTTAATAAATATATATATAAATACCATAATATATAATAATTATAAAAATAATACATATATTAATTAATAATATATTAAAATACAATATTTAACATTATAATTATTTATTTTCCTAATTATATATTTGGGTATATAATCTTTGAAATAATAAGAATTAAAAAAAATTATTTAAAATTTTACTATTTATTATTATTTGAAAAATTGCGTTATCTATACATTTGTTTTTATCTATTCACATACACACACACATATATATATCTTATATCTTGTGTATAGAAGTAATACTCATATATATATGGAGTTTGAAAAGTTTACTAAAACATGTGGTATCAGAGAAATATTAAAAATAGGTATTGATTCATCAACATCTGCGATAACTGAATGCTGTATTCAATACGCTGCAATGTATCCTATAAAGAAAATTTGTTTTGATGTGTGTATGATATCATTATTAATTAAAAATTAGTTTTTATTTTCTATTGATTTATAATTATTTAAATTATATATCCAATTGATTATTATTATTACAATATAATAATGACTGAATTAAATATAAAATTTTTATTACAGAAACTATCTTATATCACGCTCGATGAGCAAAGTGATCTTATCAAATATACTGTGAACAATCCTCTATACTCAATATGTGAAATTCATAGAAAGTTCAGTATACAGTTCCTAAAAAAATTAATCGATGTGGTGAGTTTAATTTTGAATATTTAATAATGTTTAATTCAATGTAACATATTTTAATAGTATTTTCAAATAGCTCATCAATTATATATGTAATACTTGGATTATTTTGTTCTCCCTTACCCAACCAATTAAACAATTGTATTCTGTATACGATAATGTCTCGAGGTATAAATGCAATAAGTTGTACGATTTGTCGATAACAATAGCTTAGTTTCCATTGTATTCGGAACATTTGCAGTTGGAGAAGAGCAACGGTAATCGCATACACGATAGTGTTTATGAAGTGTTCGGAGACTGGATTGGCCAACCGATTGCCGACGTAGATCTGTGCCACAAGCACTACTACTACTGTACGGTTGAAAAGCAGGCTATATTCCTTATATCTCTTACGCGTAGTATCAATAATCTTCTTATTCGAATAATGGATAGTAAATCGTAGATCTATCGAACTGAATAAATGAATATTATAATAATTGCGGCAACGTTTATTTGAAATTTTACATTCGAAGTTGTTCGTCCGACTCCACAACATTCCTTTGACCGCTTCCTTAGGAGGCGTTCGACATTCGCTGTCTAAACCAGCAGCCGAGACTCGTTTTGCGCGAATCCACGGCTTTGGTCGCTAGGGGCAGCACTGGTCTGCGTACGTGGCCCGGCGGCATACGATTGTTTGAACTGCTGGCGGCGAGACCTCGTCTAGCCAGAAACCGGTTCGAGGCGGATCTTTTAATATGTACTGCCATGCGCAATTTATATTTCTGTACGAATTCCGCGGGGTTCATAACTTAGGCTATTTTCTTTGTAATTCTATGCTAACAAATGATTATATAATATATATATGGGAAGATTAGAAATTAATCTTACAATTATTGCGATATGTAAAAGATTACTGTGACATTTAAATATATTATTATATTGTATGCATAAATGATCTCTATGTAACTTTCTACTCAACATAATCTATTATTTATACATAAGTATCATAATTTGTATTTGTCCCATACAAACTGCCCACGACACTACCAGTCAAAAATACCATATTTCTATTTATTTTCGTTATATAATAATATTCATGTTTACAATTTAATCATTGATAGACATATATTCACACTTTCTAACTCTGACTCACTTCTCCCTTCAAATAGTTCATTATTTTCCATCTAATATCTTCTTTTATAGTTTATATTTCTATATTTCTAGTTTTAATTTCTAAGAAAACAAAATCTTAACATGTAATTTCTATGTTATTGTTAATATAATTGTATAATATTTGCCATATATTTATTGATATAATTTGTACTGAATTTGAGATTTTTAGTCACAAATTAGGATAATTAATTTAAAAATTAATTAGTGCCCATTTTCAATATAAAGTATAATGCTAAATCACATTCTAACACCTCATATTCTTAAATAACCCATAAAGGTAGCACTTGGTAGCACCCCAAACAATTAACATACCCTATACACCTCCTCGGCCTAACCCAACCGTCTAGACTGGCTTTAGCGGACTGCACACCGTAGACAAACCCCTACACTCTCTAATTCAGGCACTTGCTAGAGTTGGGCTGCGGTATCGGTTTCTGCGGAATCGCCGTCTCCCACTTCCTGTCACCTCGTCGTTACACTTCGTCGGACTACCTCGACGAGGTGCTCACCACATTACGCGGCAACATCGAACTGAACGACGGCCCGCATTCGGTTTCATCCGTCGAAACGTCGGAACGCGCCGCGCCGAACTCCGGCCCAGATCCGGCGAGTTCCGCCGTTCCCCACGAAACGCTGCGATTTGATTGGTTCGACGACGAATGGTCGAGCGACGTATGCGCAGCCGTCGACTCCGCAGATCTCGTCTTGGGAGCAGGTCGAATGCCTAGATTTACAGCTCTTCGTGCAGTTATGTAACTGTAGGAGTGACTAATTAGTCAGTCTATAAATAGTCTAACTACAAAAGATTGATTTGTTAACGAGCACATTATGTAATACCGTAATACAGCACAATACAGTAATATTTATATATGGTTACAGAAGTATTACAGATAAGTAAATTAGTTTATTTAATTTAGACTACAGACTTGTATCCCCCCTCCCCCCAATTAATTAATAGTTTATTCGAAGCCCTACTTCGTGGTCGTACTAGAGCGGGTGTTTCAACGCCCCGTCTCCAAACTTACAAATTATCCCACCGCAGACATTGTCTATGATCCGGCCATAATACCATCGCTCGTGAAAGTGCTTGCTCGTATATTTGGCCGCAGACCGCAATTGACAGTTTTGTTGTCGTTGTCAGTTCGCAACCCCACCACGAACGACGAATTCTACCGGCAGTTAGGTAGTAGTTAGGTAGTTAGGTAGTAGTTAGGTAATTAGGTAGTAGTTAGGTAGTAGTTAGGTAGTTAGGTAGTAGTTAGGTAGCACTCATATTCTCCTTTTCTGCATCTCATTACCTCACTCACTCACTCAATCCTTCCTCCCTCCCTCTTTAATATAATTACCAATTGTTAACTTACTAATTTCGTATGAAACCTAAACAATAGAGCAAAGTACAAGACATCAGCTACTATTGCCAGTTTTAACCGACCCTACAGTTCATTCTCCCCTAAGTAAAGTAGGTAGCCTGTACTGCCAGTCTCGCCATTCCACTCATAAACACACGTCCATCTGTTAGGTCTGGCGGCCATTTCAATACGCTTCGAGAAGGAAGATGTCCCCGCATTATTTTACTACTCAGCCGATTGTCCAGTGAAATTTGTCTATTTAACCAGTAGAACGTGACGAATGATTTTTCATTTCAAACGTCGTAATATCCGGGGACGTTTGTTTGGTGATTTCATTTAAATTAGTTATTAAGATATTTCACTCACCAACGAAAAAGTGAGGAGCGATGAAATGTTGAACCCTATATTTTATTTTATTAAATGTATATTTCGATATTATAACGGATCAAGTCATCAGATGAGATAGCTGTTATAATAATATACTAACGTTATCGACAGTTGATGTATAGTATATTATATTCTAATACCAGTATACATTAATAGTTTTAAACTAGATCATATATTCAATAAAATTAATTAAATTTCATTTATATTTCTCTATTATAACAATAGATATTATAAGATGATACGTCTGGGTACTAGAAGTGCGGTGCTTTTATAGATTCACACAACAAATACTTTATAGATAATAACCTAGTAAATTAATCACTAAATTATATTAAATTTTGTAAGAATATATTTATATGTAAAAATTAGATTAGTATGTATTTATTAAGATGATATCTCATCATGCAGTCATTTATAATAAGTCATTTTGTAAACGTTATAATATCAGCCAATTTACAATAGTTATTGATTTGATCATTGTTATATGTACATTTTGTTATCTTCACTTTCTTTCCTCGCCTCACATTGACACTCCGTCGTCCTAACAAGAGCCACGACTCCTACCAAAATCTAGTCTTCGAAACTCGAATGTGTGAGGTAAGTATTGACAGAGTCGTTCATATATCGAAAGCTAGTACGCGACTGCATTTCTTGCAGGCCGCATCTATAGTTGGAAACTTGTACTCGTATCCGGAATCGAGTAGTCTTTGCGGGGTGACATGTTGACCTTTAAACAGAATCGATGCTTGGTCGGTTCCGTAACTGTGTAAAAATTAAGTGAATATGATTTTCTATGTAATAAAGATAATATCATTATATTATATACAATAATTACAATAAAAGATAAAATATGGTTAAATATTAGTTAGGGAAATGATAAAAATTCATAAAATATATTTACTATTAATAATTGACAACAAATATTTAGATAGATAGAATTATTTCCTACTCATAATTGATTTTTCATTTGGAATATATTTAAAATTATGCAATTAATAGTTTTGTTTATTAATTTGTTTACAACTAAAATTCATTGAAATATTTATCGGTTAACTCAATATTTAGGGATTGATTTTAAGTTCATTTAAGTGTTATCCACATGATTTATCTATATTGGATGTCGGTGGATAAGACCTCCCTTTAAACTAGATTAGCAATATATAAACCATAATATTCTAAATAGAATTTATTCATTATATTTAACTAGTAAATATGATTATCCATAAATTTGTATCTCTTAACTTTAGAAAAAAATAAAATTAAATAAAATATGTAATTTTAATTTCCGGAAGTATAATTGTATTGCATATATTCGGTATTGAGATCAAATTCATATTTTCTAATATTAATTTTATTAGCAATCTTTTATATTTTTTTATCAATTTTTTTAATAAAACAAAATTTAAATATATATTTATCTAGTAATAAAAAAAATGTTAATCTGATGATCAAATTATGGTAGACAATTAGATTGAATTTATAATATGTTAAATTTAGATTTTATATAAGTAATTAGACTATACTGTATTATATAGAGTTTGCAGTAGTTTATCGTAGTTATTTAGTTTAGCACGTAGAGAGAGAGGTCAAATTCTAGATCAAAGTAAACTGAAATAATGGGAGCCAACATGTAATTGAAGATGGTGGCAGGCACGGGGATGAAGGCGGGTCTACGTAGAGCCCGGGCAAAACTCTTCGTAAAGCCTTCATTGCGCACCACTTCCGGAGCTACGACGTTGATGGGTCCGCAAATGTCAATACGCTCCATCACATGCTCCACGATGCCGGCGACGTCCTGGGGTCAGAAGTTATATAATATGATATTATTTATATTATTAATATATGATTATAAATTTATTTAATTTTTGATAACACAATAAAGAGAATAAAACTAGATCCGTAAAAATTAAACAAAGGTTAAACAAAGGTTAAACAATGAATGAATGCGATGAGCCTTATGACTAGATAGAGATCTACTAGGCCATAGTACAACCAACCTGAGCTTGTATCCACGGGAACCATTGTTTACCTGTTCCGAGTCTACCTCCGAGGCCAAAGTAGAATGGTAAGTACATCTTGTTCACAGCACCACCGTCTCTACTCAACACAATGCCTGTACAGGGGACATGGGGTTTTGTGAGGGATATGGGGTTTTGTGAGGGAGATGGGGATTTGTGAGGGACATGGGGTTTTGAGAGGGATATGGGGACTTGTGAGGGAGATGGGGTTTTGTGAGGGATATGGGGTTTTGTGAGGGAGATGGGGTTTTGTGAGGGATATGGGGACTTGTGAGGGATATGGGGACTTGTGAGGGAGATGGGGTTTTGTGAGGGATATGGGGTTTTGTGAGGGAGATGGGGTTTTGTGAGGGAGATGGGGTTTTGTGAGGGATATGGGGTTTTGTGAGGGAGATGGGGTTTTGTGAGGGAGATGGGGTTTTGTGAGGGATATGGGGTTTTGTGAGGGAGATGGGGTTTTGTGAGGGATATGGGGACTTGTGAGGGATATGGGGACTTGTGAGGGAGATGGGGTTTTGTGAGGGATATGGGGTTTTGTGAGGGAGATGGGGTTTTGTGAGGGATATGGGGTTTTGTGAGGGATATGGGGTTTTGTGAGGGAGATGGGGTTTTGTGAGGGATATGGGGTTTTGAGAGGGAGATGGGGTTTTGTGAGGGAGATGGGGTTTTGTGAGGGATATGGGGTTTTGTGAGGGAGATGGGGTTTTGTGAGGGATATGGGGACTTGTGAGGGATATGGGGACTTGTGAGGGAGATGGGGTTTTGTGAGGGATATGGGGTTTTGTGAGGGAGATGGGGTTTTGTGAGGGATATGGGGTTTTGTGAGGGAGATGGGGTTTTGTGAGGGAGATGGGGTTTTGTGAGGGATATGGGGTTTTGTGAGGGAGATGGGGTTTTGTGAGGGATATGGGGACTTGTGAGGGATATGGGGACTTGTGAGGGAGATGGGGTTTTGTGAGGGATATGGGGTTTTGTGAGGGAGATGGGGTTTTGTGAGGGATATGGGGTTTTGTGAGGGATATGGGGTTTTGTGAGGGAGATGGGGTTTTGTGAGGGATATGGGGTTTTGAGAGGGAGATGGGGTTTTGTGAGGGAGATGGGGTTTTGTGAGGGAGATGGGGATTTGTGAGGGATATGGGGACTTGTGAGGGAGATGGGGTTTTGTGAGGGAGATGGGGATTTGTGAGGGAGATGGGGATTTGTGAGGGAGATGGGGTTTTGTGAGGGAGATGGGGTTTTGTGAGGGAGATGGGGTTTTGAGAGGGAGATGGGGATTTGTGAGGGAGATGGGGTTTTGTGAGGGAGATGGGGATTTGTGAGGGAGGTGGGGATTTGAGAGGGAGATGGGGTTTTGTGAGGGAGATGGGGATTTGTGAGAGAGATGGGGTTTTGTGAGGGATATGGGGTTTTGTGAGGGAGATGGGGATTTGTGAGGGAGATGGGGTTTTGTGAGAGAGATGGGGACTTGTGTGGGAGATGGGGACTTGTGTGGGACATGGGGATTTGTGAGGGAGATGGGGTTTTGTGAGAGAGATGGGGGCTTGTGAGGGACATGGGGATTTGTGAGGGAGATGGGGATTTGTGAAGGAGATGGGGACTTGTGAGGGAGATGGGGATTTGTGAGGGAGATGGGGATTTGTGAGGGACATGGGGTTTTGTGAGGGATATGGGGTTTTGTGAGGGATATGGGGTTTTGTGAGGGAGATGGGGTTTTGTGAGGGATATGGGGTTTTGTGAGGGAGATGGGGTTTTGTGAGGGAGATGGGGTTTTGTGAGGGATATGGGGTTTTGTGAGGGAGATGGGGTTTTGTGAGGGATATGGGGACTTGTGAGGGATATGGGGACTTGTGAGGGAGATGGGGTTTTGTGAGGGATATGGGGTTTTGTGAGGGAGATGGGGTTTTGTGAGGGATATGGGGTTTTGTGAGGGATATGGGGTTTTGTGAGGGAGATGGGGTTTTGTGAGGGATATGGGGTTTTGAGAGGGAGATGGGGTTTTGTGAGGGAGATGGGGTTTTGTGAGGGAGATGGGGATTTGTGAGGGATATGGGGACTTGTGAGGGAGATGGGGTTTTGTGAGGGAGATGGGGATTTGTGAGGGAGATGGGGATTTGTGAGGGAGATGGGGTTTTGTGAGGGAGTGGGGTTTTGTGAGGGAGATGGGGTTTTGTGAGGGAGATGGGGTTTTGAGAGGGAGATGGGGATTTGTGAGGGAGATGGGGTTTTGTGAGGGAGATGGGGATTTGTGAGGGAGGTGGGGATTTGAGAGGGAGATGGGGTTTTGTGAGGGAGATGGGGATTTGTGAGAGAGATGGGGTTTTGTGAGGGATATGGGGTTTTGTGAGGGAGATGGGGATTTGTGAGGGAGATGGGGTTTTGTGAGAGAGATGGGGACTTGTGTGGGAGATGGGGACTTGTGTGGGACATGGGGATTTGTGAGGGAGATGGGGTTTTGTGAGAGAGATGGGGGCTTGTGAGGGACATGGGGATTTGTGAGGGAGATGGGGATTTGTGAAGGAGATGGGGACTTGTGAGGGAGATGGGGATTTGTGAGGGAGATGGGGATTTGTGAGGGACATGGGGATTTGTGAGGGAGATGGGGTTTTGTGAGGGAGATGGGATTTTGTGAGGGAGATGGGGACTTGTGAGGGACATGGGGATTTGTGAGGGAGATGGGGATTTGTGAAGGAGATGGGGACTTGTGAGGGAGATGGGGATTTGTGAGGGAGATGGGGATTTGTGAGGGACATGGGGATTTGTGAGGGAGATGGGGATTTGTGAAGGAGATGGGGACTTGTGAGGGAGATGGGGATTTGTGAGGGAGATGGGGTTTTGTGAGGGATATGGGGTTTTGTGAGGGATATGGGGACTTGTGAGGGAGATGGGGTTTTGTGAGGGAGATGGGGATTTGTGAGGGAGATGGGGTTTTGTGAGGGAGATGGGGTTTTGTGAGGGAGATGGGGTTTTGAGAGGGAGATGGGGATTTGTGAGGGAGATGGGGTTTTGTGAGGGAGATGGGGATTTGTGAGGGAGGTGGGGATTTGAGAGGGAGATGGGGTTTTGTGAGGGAGATGGGGATTTGTGAGAGAGATGGGGTTTTGTGAGGGATATGGGGTTTTGTGAGGGAGATGGGGATTTGTGAGGGAGATGGGGTTTTGTGAGAGAGATGGGGACTTGTGTGGGAGATGGGGACTTGTGTGGGACATGGGGATTTGTGAGGGAGATGGGGTTTTGTGAGAGAGATGGGGACTTGTGAGGGACATGGGGATTTGTGAGGGAGATGGGGATTTGTGAAGGAGATGGGGACTTGTGAGGGAGATGGGGATTTGTGAGGGAGATGGGGATTTGTGAGGGACATGGGGATTTGTGAGGGAGATGGGGTTTTGTGAGGGAGATGGGATTTTGTGAGGGAGATGGGGACTTGTGAGGGACATGGGGATTTGTGAGGGAGATGGGGATTTGTGAAGGAGATGGGGACTTGTGAGGGAGATGGGGATTTGTGAGGGACATGGGGATTTGTGAGGGAGATGGGGATTTGTGAAGGAGATGGGGACTTGTGAGGGAGATGGGGATTTGTGAGGGAGATGGGGTTTTGTGAGGGATATGGGGTTTTGTGAGGGAGATGGGATTTTGTGAGGGAGATGGGGACTTGTGAGAGAGATGGGGATTTGTGAGGGATATGGGGATTTGTGAGGGAGATGGGGACTTGTGATGGAGATGGGGATTTGTGAGGGACATGGGGATTTGTGAGGGAGATGGGGATTTGTGAGGGAGATGGGGATTTGTGAGGCAGATGGGGATTTGTGAGGGAGATGGGGATTTGTTAGGGAGATGGGGATTTGTGAGAGAGATGGGGACTTGTGAGGGAGATGGGGATTTGTGAGGGAGATGGGGATTTGTGAGGCAGATGGGGATTTGTGAGGGAGATGGGGATTTGTGATGGAGATGGGGATTTGTGAGGGACATGGGGATTTGTGAGGGAGATGGGGATTTGTGAGGGAGATGGGGTTTTGTGAGGGATATGGGGTTTTGTGAGGGAGATGGGATTTTGTGAGGGAGATGGGGACTTGTGAGAGAGATGGGGATTTGTGAGGGAGATGGGGATTTGTGAGGTAGATGGGGATTTGTGAAGGAGATGGGGATTTGTGAGGGAGATGGGGATTTGTGATGGAGATGGGGATTTGTGAGAGAGATGGGGACTTGTGAGGGAGATGGGGATTTGTGAGGGAGATGGGGATTTCTGAGGGAGATGGGGATTTGTGAGGGAGATGGGGATTTGTGAGAGAGATGGGGATTTGTGAGTAAGAGTACATTGTATTCAGATTACATGTTATCTTCATTATCAATGCTACATAGGTCATATGAAAATCTTAAGTAGATTGCATGCACTTATGCCAAAAGATTCCCAAACATATCAAAGATCATCAGCTTTATGATACTTACTACTTTATGAAATTCTCACCAGAATACAATATTAATTTATTAAAATAAAAATTTTTTATATAAAAATATAAATTCCGCGACCCCTTCACATACCTAGACGTAGGCTGACATGCCGTGTGGACACTCCATCTGGTAGTTTAGCTGCCCTTTCCCAGTCTGCACACAGAGTTGAAATAAAATCATCGGCAACACAAATGGAGTCCTCATCGTAACGAGCAGTTTCACTAGCGGGGTAGTAGCCTTTGTGGGCGTGGTTAGGGGAGTAGCCTTTGTGGGCGTGGTTAGGGGCGTAGAGTAGTCTTTGTGGGCGTGGTTAGGGGAGTAGAGTAGACATTGTGGGCGTGGTTAGGGGAGTAGCCTTTGTGGGCGTGGTTAGGGGAGTATAGTAGCATTTGTGGGCGTGATTAGGGGAGTAGAGTAGCCTCTGTGGGCGTGGTTAGGGGAGTAGAGTAGCCTTTGTAGGCGTGGTTAGGGGCGTAGAGTAGACATTGTGGGCGTGGTTAGGGGAGTAGCCTTTGTGGGCGTGGTTAGGGGAGTATAGTAGCATTTGTGGGCGTGATTAGGGGAGTAGAGTAGCCTCTGTGGGCGTGGTTAGGGGAGTAGAGTAGCCTTTGTAGGCGTGGTTAGGGGCGTAGAGTAGCCTTTGTAGGCGTGGTTAGGGGCGTAGAGTAGCTTTGTGGGCGTGGTTAGGGGCGTAGAGTAGCCTTTGTGAGCGTGGCTAGGGGCATAGAGTAGCCTTTGTGGGCGTGGTTAGGGGAGTAGAGTAGCCTTTGTAGGTTTGGTTATGGGAGTAGATTAGCCTTTGTGGTCGTGGTTAGGGAGTAACCTTTGTGGGCGTGGTTAGGGGAGTAGAGTAGACATTGTGGGCGTGGTTAGGTACGTATAGTAGCAATAGGTGTAGTGTTGTTATTGACTGAGTGGTAACTTATGTGAGCGTGGTTAGTCGCCATTTAATTCTATATGTAACAACTTCAATATATGACAAAAATATATTCTAAATATCTCCCTCTCCCTTTCCCTCTCCCTCTCCCTCTCCTCCTCTATATCCATAACCATATCCATATCCATATCTCTCTCTATCTCTCTCTCTCTCACCACAATTTGCCTCTAACCCACTGCGGAAGTAGAAATATAGAGTTTCGGCGGTGTTTGGCTCTTCTTTATTGCCTCAACTAGAATGGAGCTTGTTTCGAGGCGTGAATTGCGGATATGCTCTTTAGTATCGTAATAGCTGAAAAATGGGCGTGGTCTATGTTAGTAATGCGTGGTCTGTATAAGAGAGTGTAATTGTTATAAATTAGTATTATAAGTGCAATATGGTTACTGTAAATTACTAGAGGAGTGTAACGAGGTGAGAGTGAAATAAAAGGTTGTCATGGAAACATCGCTAATAATTATCACTAAAAATATTCAATTCCTATTGACTCAAAAGATTGGTCTATACGGCTTGCATTAGGATATAGCTAATATAAAGAGCATAATAAGATCGAGGTTACTAGGAAACTCTTCCCACGGCGTTGCAAGAAACAGATGCAACTAACCTAGTTTTTAATATATTTTCTCCTGCGAAATTAATCAGCGTCGAGGTGTCTTTAGGCAAACCATTGCTGACTATTTCAGACTGCAATGGAAGAGACGGGATGTTGACGAGAGGAATTTGGAGTCATTAAAATGGAAAAAATATTCCGCGGCGGAATGATGAAATAGTTTTAAAAATCCGCGAACATTTAAAAATTAATAAAACGGTGTCGGGAATATAGAAGTTATAAAGGATTTATAACCTGAACTGACCTAGGCGACCTGTTAGACTAACCCAGGTGATATGGTTGGGTCCTTCAACGCGGCTTATGCAGAGCACACGATGTCCCAGACTTTCTAGGTGAGAGCCTACATGCCGTCCCACAAAACCTGTACCACCTCCTACAGGATAATATCAACGTTGTGTTATTTATTGAAACCCAGAGGTTCCTCTATGCAATTGGGGATTACAAACACCATATGCGGTGTATGTATAGTAGCTTATTAGTTTAGATTATCACATAAATATATATATCAATATGTATATGCAATTTAATGCACTAACTGACAGTATATTAAAATATCTAATAATAAGCGTTTCAATGTAATATCAAAATAATAATAAATAGATTCATAAAATTATTGAAATAAAATGAAGTGTTGTACATATGAACTAATGTACACAAGAATGTACACAATAATGTACACAATAATGTACACAATAATGTACACAAGAATGTACACAAGAATGTACACAATAATGTACACAATAATATAAACAATAATGTACACAAGAATGTACACGATAATGTACACAATAATGTACACAATAATGTACACAAGAATGTACACAATAATGTACACAATAATATAAACAATAATGTACACAAGAATGTACACGATAATGTACACAATAATGTACACAATAATGTACACAAGAATGTACACAATAATGTACACACCGTATACAAATATATACCACTTGAATATATATGTATACCATCAAATAATAAATAAATAAGTACAATTAGTTATTTAATAAATAATAAGTTAATATTAAATTCATTATCGGATGGATTGATTAACTGCAATTCTTAAAGAATACTATTTAGTATTTAGTTACTCATCAGCTCTCAGTTGTAGATAAGTAATTACTAAATATCTCCCCAATTCTTAAAGAATACTATTTAGTATTTAGTTACTCATCAGCTCTCAGTTGTAGATAAGTAATTACTAAATATCTCCCCAATTCTTAAAGAATACTATTTAGTATTTAGTTACTAATCAGTTCTCAGTTGTAGATAAGTAATTACTAAATATCTCCCCAATTCTTAAAGAATACTATTTAGTATTTAGTTACTAATCAGTTCTCAGTTGTAGATAAGTAATTACTAAATATCTCCCCAATTCTTAAAGAATACTATTTAGTATTTAGTTACTCATCAGCTCTCAGTTGTAGATAAGTAATTACTAAATATCTCCCCAATTCTTAAAGAATACTATTTAGTATTTAGTTACTCATCAGCTCTCAGTTGTAGATAAGTAATTACTAAACATCTCCCCAATTCTTAAAGAATACTATTTAGTATTTAGTTACTAATCAGTTCTCAGTTGTAGATAAGTAATTACTAAATATCTCCCCAATTCTTAAAGAATACTATTTAGTATTTAGTTACTCATCAGCTCTCAGTTGTAGATAAGTAATTACTAAATATCTCCCCAATTCTTAAAGAATACTATTTAGTATTTAGTTACTCATCAGCTCTCAGTTGTAGATAAGTAATTACTAAACATCTCCCCAATTCTTAAAGAATACTATTTAGTATTTTTATACTCATCAACTCTCAGTTGTAGATAAGTAATTACTAAAAATCTCCCCAATTCTCGTGTTTATTTAAAATATATTCACTTTCAGAAATTAACTTTCACAGTTGCCTCGAATACTTTCCTAAGTTCAAGAATGCTGTAATTATTCTGAAATGTTTAACCTGATCATACAAAAGATATCAATGTAGATATCAATATAGATTAGAGATTGTGAGGCTTATCTTATTAGTTGCCAATAGCCTACTAGCCTACTGCAGTATATACTAAAGGGACAACATATCACAATTCAATAGGGTATGAGGGTGTAGGGTAGGGGTGCAGGGTATGAGGGTATAGGTTATGAGGGTGTAGGTTATGAGGGTATGAGGGTGTAGGGTATGAGGGTGTAGGGTATGAGGGTGCAGGGTATGAGGGTGTAGGGTATGAGGGTGTAGGGTATGAGGGTGTAGGGTATGAGGGTGTAGGGTATGAGGGTGTAGGGTATGAGGGTGTAGGGTATGAGGGTGTAGGGTATGAGGGTGTAGGGTATGAGGGTGCAGGGTATGAGGGTGTAGGGTATTAGGGTGTAGGGTAGGAGGGTATGAGGGTGTAGGGTATGAGGGTGTAGGGCAGGGGTGCAGGGTAGGAGGGTGTAGGGTAGGAGGGAGTAGGGTATGGTGCAGGGTATGAGGGTGTAGGGTAGGAGGGTGTAGGGTATGCGGGTGTAGGGCAGGGGTGCAGGGTATGAGGGTGTAGGGTAGGAGGGTGTAGGGTATGAGGGTGTAGGGTAGGAGGGTGTAGGGTATGCGGGTGTAGGGCAGGGGTGCAGGGTATGAGGGTGTAGGGTAGGAGGGTGTAGGGTATGAGGGTGTAGGGTATGAGGGTGTAGGGTAGGAGGGTGTAGGGTAGGAGGGTGTAGGGTATGGTGCAGGGTATGAGGGTGTAGGGTATGCGGGTGCAGGGTATGAGGGTGTAGGGTATGCGGGTGTAGGGCAGGGGTGTAGGGTAGGAGGGTGTAGGGTATGAGGGTGTAGGGTAGGAGGGTGTAGGTTATGAGGGTGTAGGGTATGAGAGTGTAGGTTATGAGGGTGTAGGGTATGAGGGTGTATGGTATGAGGGTGTAGGGTATGAGGGTGTAGGGTATGAGGGTGTAGGTTAGGGGTGCAGGGTAGTACGGTGTAGGGTAGTGGTGCAGGGTATGAGGGTGTAGGGTACATCTAAACTCATCGGGCGACAAATCACTCGGCAACGAGAGATGGAAGAGCTGTACGTTTTGATACATATACGTGTAGATCTTACTTAAGAACATACGTCAGCCAACGCAGTGGATTCACACTAAATCAAGATTACCTCGGATTCCTTCGCTGCTATTGTTATCTAATCACCGGCAACTCATTAAGACAGTGATTTATTTTTTCCAATTTACCACTTAATTAAGCAGCTAAACCTAAAGTATCGAATATATCTAACTAATTTTAATGTTACATCTATATTTAACAGCATTTACGTTAATAAATACATCTGCTATGTGAACATAATAAGCAAATGCCTGTAATCGGCGCAAAAATCTATCTCTAAATCTATCATCTGAGAATACAAAGAGTCTAATGTAATGTGTTCTGGATTGCAAATTGTACCTGCAATCACATTATAATATACACTATTTGTATAATAATATATTATATATCATATTATTATAATATACACTATTTGTACAATAATATACACTATTTTTATAATATACACTATTTGTATAATAATATTTACTATTTTGATAATATACACCATTTGTGTAATACACTGAGATTGATGGACGACATTAAAGTCATAACTTGTAAGGATTCATATGTCCGTCACGATGCTCGGTGTAATAGTTCCTCGATGGAATCGTTCGACGTTTTGCCATCATAACCAAAACCCCACTTAAACTTAAATCGTAAAATAAAATGTAATCAAAACAACAATATGATCTCACGAACTGAATATTATATTAAATAATTACTATAAATTATAATTTAAATAATATTTAATTATTCTGTGAATATGATTACATTTTAAAATTAACTATAATTAAACTATTAATGTACTTTTGATGGTTGTTGTAATAAAGTATATAATAATTTTATATATATTATAACTTATGGTGTATATAATAATTTAGTTAAATGTATGAAAACATATCTAGATAGTATATTATATGTTTTAACCTATCAATATTGTCATTGAAAATTCAAAATTAATCTGAATCTATATTTTAAATAATGAATCTGCCCACTTGATTAATTCAATGATTATAACCAGGGATTATAACAAATTTAGATTTTAAATTATAGTTTAAAATATTTTAAGTCATTAATATGTTATTATGATTTAATAAGAATATTAATTGCATTATTAATATATCATGAATCGTGTTAGATTTATTTGTGCATATATTAAATTTATGTTCTTCAATAAATTATACAATTACAGAACTTTTTGATAAAATGTACTTAAAATTTAAATATATTTATTTAATAAATTTCGTATTACTAGTATTTAATAAGTAGTGGAAATATACTAGAAACTAGTAGATTTAACCACATATTTGAACACTCCAAAGAATATGTATCGAGTATTGGATATTAGAGATTTGAGTTATTACTTTAGTCATAATGTATTCTTTACAACGTACACTGCACGTACGAATTAAATTAACATATGCATTGTTTACTTAATATTACCCGAAATAACTCGATCATACCCCGCTTACCCGCTTACCGTCCGACAATACGCATAAACGTAAATACTTATAAGTAAAAAACACTAGCTAAAGAACTATATATAAAAGCAATTTATAAATGAAAAATTCTTATACATAATCATCATCGCATAATTAGTTTTCTATTACTCTAGCAGGCGAGTGGAGTAGCAACTAGAATCGTCATCGTCCCTTCGACCAATAAGAAACCAATTCCGAGTTCCGCTAACACCATCTTGGTCAGCCAGAGGCAGGTCAGTTCAAAGTATATAGAATTTATTGAACCAATACAAATTTCTTCCAATTTTAGTTTTACTGTATTGCATAGTGTTTTTCAATCGAATTTCCTATGATTATTAATTTATGTTAACAATATATATTATATATGTTAAATTAAGGAATTAAAATAATAATTAATATCAATTTGCAGAAAAAAATATAAAAATAAAATTTTTAAAAAAATCACCAAATGACTTAATCTTTTAATTATACTCTTTTTATTAGCATTGTATTGTATTAAATAAAACAATTACGGGATTTACTCTTGGTAAGATAATACATATTTATAAAAATTATGAAACTATATTGCATATACGAATAAAAATATGTTATTTTTTTAACTGTACATAGTTGTTGCTGATTGCAGAAATATATTGATTTAGTCTCGTCTAAGATATTCGGTGTAAGAAAGCATTAGAGATACAATATTGATGTTTATGTGCTAATAAGATGATGTAATTAATATATTCAATTATTAATATTAAAACGTTTAAGAATAGAGTTTCAATATTAAGAAGTTAAGAATAACTATCAATGATTATAAAAAGTACATGATCTATTATGAAAGGCCGTGCTAATTTCAATTAGATATTAACAACTGAATTAACTTTTAACTTTTAAATATGTTCTAAAATGAATCATGTTCTAATGCTCTGATATTTCTGTAATGACAAAATGAATATTTTAATTAATATAAATGATTATATTTTCTACATGTATTTATATTGTGTAATTCATATATAACGGATGGTTACTTACTACATTTAATGAATGTTATTTGAATACTCGCTTAACTAATTAGTGATGTAATAATTAACGATGTAATCCGATGGTGTTTACAGAAAGGAAATCCAATTCTGAATTGCATAAAGAATGTTGTCTGGAAATATGATGAAAATATTACCGCAGATTATGAAATAAATGCTGACACTTTTCTCTTATTCCTAAGGTCAGCTATACCCCTACACACATGCCCCATACCTATACCCCTACACACATGCCCTACACCTATACCTCTACACACATGCCCTACACCTATACCCCTACACACATGCCCCATACCGATACCTCTACACACATGCCCCACACCTATACCCCTACACACATGCCCTACACCTTTACCCCTACACACATGCCCCATACATACCCCATATCAATACCCTTTACACATGCCCCATACCGATACCTCTACACACATGCCCTACTCCTATACCTCTACACACATGCCCTACACCTATACCCCTACACACATGCCCCATACCTATACCTCAACACACATGCCCCATACCTATACCCCTACACACATGCCCCATATCTATACCCCTACACACATGCCCTACACCTATACCTCAACACACATGCCCCATACATATACCTCTACACACATGCCCCATACCTATACCTCAACACACATGCCCCATACCTATACCTCAACACACATGCCCCATACCTATACCTCTACACACATGCCCCATACCTATACCTCTACACACATGCCCCATACATATACCTCAACACACATGCCCCATACCTATACCCCTACACACATGCCCCATACATATACCTCAACACACATGCCCCATACCTATACCCCTACACACATGCCCTATACCTATACCTCTAAACACATGCCCCATACCTATACCCCTACACATATGCCCTACACCCCCTGCACGCCCCTCTCCCAACCCCACCCCCTGCGCGCCCCTCTCCCAACCCCACCCCCGGCACGCCCCTCCCCCAACCCCTACACTGCGGGCCCCTCCCCCAACCCCTACATTGCGGGCCCCTCTCCCAACCCCTACTCGTCGCGCCTCTCCCCCAAACCCACCCCCTGCGCGCCCCTCTCCCAACCCCACCCCCGGCACGCCCCTCCCCCAACCCCACCCCCGGCGGGCCCCTACAGTATCCGGTATCACCGTCTACACCCCGACTACATATTCTCTCGGATGAAGACTCTCGATCGTAAAACTAAACTCCGTATCCTCCTCGTGCAAATTGACGTGGTTAGTAGATCTGTAATGTAATGTGTAGTGTAATGTGTAGTGTAATCTGTAGTGTAATCTGTAGTGTAATGTGTGCGACGGTGTTAGGAGATCTGTAGTGTAATGTGTAGTTCAATCTGTAGTGTAATCTGTAGTGTAATCTGTAGTGTAATCTGTAGTGTAATCTGTAGTGTAATGTGTAGTGTAATCTGTAGTGTAATCTGTAGTGTAATCTGTAGTGTAATGTGTAGTGTAATGTGTAGTGTAATGTGTAGTGTAATGTGTAGTGTAATGTGTAGTGTAATGTGTAGTGTAATCTGTAGTGTAATGTGTAGTGTAATGTGTAGTGTAATGTGTAGTGTAATGTGTAGTGTAATGTGTAGTGTAATGTTTAGTGTAATGTGTAGTGTAATGTGTAGTGTAATGTGTAGTGTAATGTGTAGTGTAATGTGTAGTGTAATGTTTAGTGTAATGTGTAGTGTAATGTGTAATGTAATCTGTAGTGTAACGTGTAGTGTAACTTGTAGTGTAATGTGCAGTGTAATCTGTAGTGTAATCTGTAGTGTAATCTGTAGTGTAATCTGTAGTGTAATGTGTAGTGTAATGTGTAGTGTAATCTGTAGTGTAATGTGTAGTGTAATATGTAGTGTAATGTATAGTGTAATCTGTAGTGTAATCTGTATTGTAATGTGTAGTGTAATCTGTAGTGTAATGTGTAGTGTAATGTGTAGTGTAATGTGTAGTGTAATCTGTAGTTTAATATGTAGTGTAATCTGTAGTGTAATCTGTAGTGTAATCTGTAGTGTAATCTGTAGTGTAATCTGTAGTGTAATCTGTAGTGTAATCTGTAGTGTAATCTGTAGTGTAATCTGTAGTGTAATCAGTAGTGTAATCTGTAGTGTAATCTGTAGTGTAATCTGTAGTGTAATCTGTAGTGTAATCTGTAGTGTAATCTGTAGTGTAATCTGTAGTGTAATCTGTAGTGTAATCTGTAGTGTAATCTGTAGTGTAATATGTAGTGTAATCTGTAGTGTAATCTGTAGTGTAATCTATAGTGTAATGTGTAGTGTATCTGTAGTGTAATCTGTAGTGTAATGTGTAGTGTAATCTGTAGTGTAATATGTAGTGTAATCTGTAGTGTAATCTATAGTGTAATGTGTAGTGTATCTGTAGTGTAATCTGTAGTGTAATGTGTAGTGTAATCTGTAGTGTTATGTGTAGTGTAATCTGTAGTGTAATGTGTGCGACGGTGTTAGGAGATATTTAGTGTAATCTGTAGTGTAATGTGTGCGACTCTACGTGGTTAGGAGATCTGTAGTGTAATATGTAGTGTAATCTGTAGTGTAATCTGTAGTGTAATCTGTAGTGTAATCTGTAGTGTAATCTGTAGTGTAATCTGTAGTGTAATCTGTAGTGTAATCTGTAGTGTAATATGTGCGACGGTGTTAGGAGATCTCTAGGCTGTAAATCTGTAGTGTAATGTGTACGACTACGGTGTTAGGAGATCTGTAGTGTAATGTATAGTGTAATCTGTAGTGTAATGTGTGCGACGGTGTTAAGAGATCTGTAGTGTAATCTGTAGTGTAATCTGTAGTGTAATGTGTGCGATGGTGTGGTGTTCGGCGATTCCTCGAAGCCGATACGTTGAAGCCGCTGGATTGCATTCGATGGTTTCGCGTTTCATTCGATCAAATGATTTTTAAATGATCTTAATTCCTGCATTATTACACAGGAGCGGGTATAACTATATAAGATTTATATATTGTGAAATACATATATATATATATATATATATATATATATATATACATATATATATATATATATATATATATATATATATATATATACATATATATATATATAAACATATACATATATATTTTTGAACTGTGATGTACAATTCTAAATTTTAGTCATACAAGAAATCAGTAAAATCTTTAGCAAATTATTAAAAACTATAAATAAAATACTGCCACAGTTGTGACAGACAAATATATTAAAGTAGGCCACTTATCAATACTCTAGCTATCTCCAGTTATAGATACAGACTCTATACATTGGCTAACTTCTTTTTCACTCCTAATTGGTGTGCCCTCAATTCAATAATTGCAATTAGCAATCTCATGTTGAACAACTAAACCATTGTAGCTTTAAAACATATAATTAAACAAGTAATTAAATTGTAAATATTATCATATTCAGTCAATATAGTATTATGATAGTAATTAGTAATAACTATTACTAAAATATTATTTAAGCATAACATACTACCCACTAATTTATTACTAATAATAGTATAATTATAGTGAATCTTTAATTAATAACAATTTATGTGTTAAAGAATTTTATTAAATACTTATGTGTTCAATTTTAAGTTAATTAATTACTTATTATTGCTTGATTATTAAATCTAAATAATATAATAGTAATTATCATGGTAGTAAATAACAACAAGTAAATAGTTTCAATAATAACACATTAAATATAGAGATATTTTGTTTATCTCATCGAGACAAGATCATTATTTATTTTATAAATTAACTTTTTATAACATTTTAAGCTTTCATAGCATTTTATTTTCAAATTAGAGTTTAAAAAGTTATTTTCTAATCAAGTTATATTTTCCGGGATTTCTATATAGACTTGGGTTTATTTGATATCCACTTTAGTTTATATCCACTTTAGTTTATATCCATTTTAGTTTATATCCGCTTTAGTTTATATCCACTTTAGTTTATATCCACTTTAGTTTATATCCACTTTAGTTTATATCCACTTTAGTTTATATCCACTTTAGTTTATATCCGCTTTAGTTTATATCCACTTTAGTTTATATCCACTTTAGTTTATATCCACTTTAGTTTATATCCACTTTAGTTTATATCCACTTTAGTTTATATCCACTTTAGTTTATATCCACTTTAGTTTATATCCACTTTAGTTTATCGCTAATTTCAGAAAGATCCATTTGAGTCGCTGAAGCAGTTGACGCTGGCGTGCCTGGACTCGGGCGTAACGTTGATCTTGACGTTCGGCATCGAGGAGACGGCTCGCTACATCGAAACGCTGAAATGCTACGAGCGAAAATCGGCAGCGCTGATTTCCGGCCGCCAGGAGGAGACGTTCAACGCGCAGGTTTGATTTGAACTGATTGGAACATTTTTAACTTGATGACTTTCACTTCACTTTATATGTTGCGTGTGTTAACATTATTTTAAAACATTCCGTGGACGGGTTTAGGTTCGTTGTTATGTTTGTATTCGAACGTACAAATACTCGATATCATTTTCAACGACACCGCAGATCGAGGAAGCCCTCACTTCGGTTAAGAGGGTAAACAAAACGGATGCACAGACTTTAATGAAGAACTTCACGGTAATTTACATTTCATCTTGAATTGCGTAATCGGAAACTTTCAAGTTTTAATTCTACTAATAATAAACCACCGTAAATACAAATATTGTATAAATAAAGTATCGAACACTAATACAACGTACAGAAGTTACTGTTTTAGTTAATATCTACGTTAGGACATATCTAATGAGATCACTAGGAAGACATCATTATTGGATTAAATTACATATTTCCTTCAACTATATCTACGCATTAGATCCTTCTCATATCATGCAATTTGATACCGAGATCAGGTTTGTTCGCAGACAAACACCGATGAGATATGTTATGATGAGCTTAATCCATATATGATCTTGTATACATATGCCCTAGTATAAGCTAGTTATATACACAGATTCTTACTCTCTAGAACCACAGTTATCTAGAAAACAAAGAAGATGAAGAAATATGTTATTAAAACATAAATAAAATGTACAAATAAACAGATACATAATCTACAAACAAACTAATTGTTTCGTTTCTAGTTACGAAGAGGAATTTATAAATTAATATTGATAAATATTACTAAAATATTAATTAATAAATTAATATTACTATATTTTATAAAATCTAATAAAATTAAACTTTTTTATTGTAATAGTTCTTATACAATATATATTGATTTGTTCTTTATATAGTGTGTTTTTTATGTATTTTATGCATATCTCTTTTTATATATTTATTAGTTTATTTTACGTATATGTTCACTACCTGATCTATACCTGATATACTACTGACCCATACATTGATTTACATTGATCCATACATTGATATACTACTGACCCATACATTGATTTACTACTGACCCATACATTGATTTACTACTGACCCATACATTGATTTACATTGATCCATACATTGATCTACTACTGACCCATACATTGATCTACTACTGATCCATACATTGATTTACATTGACCCATACATTGATTTACATTGATCCATACATTGATCTACTACTGACCCATACATTGATCTACTACTGATCCATACATTGATTTACATTGACCCATACATTGATTTACATTGACCCATACATTGATTTACATTGACCCATACATTGATATACTACTGACCCATACATTGATTTACATTGATCCATACATTGATTTACATTGATCCATACATTGATTTACATTGATCGATACATTGATTTACATTGACCCATACATTGATTTACATTGACCCATACATTGATATACTACTGACCCATACATTGATTTACATTGATCCATACATTGATTTACATTGATCCATACATTGATTTACATTGATCGATACATTGATTTACATTGACCCATACATTGATTTACATTGACCCATACATTGATATACTACTGACCCATACATTGATTTACATTGATCCATACATTGATTTACATTGATCCATACATTGATTTACATTGACCCATACATCGATTTACATTGACCCATACATTGATTTACATTGACCCATACATTGATTTACATTGACCCATACATTGATTTACATTGACCCATACATTGATATACTACTGACCCATACATTGATTTACATTGATCCATACATTGATTTACATTGATCCATACATTGATTTACATTGACCCATACATTGATTTACACTGACCCATACATTGATTTACATTGACCCATACATTGATTTACATTGACCCATACATTGATTTACATTGACCCATACATTGATTTACTACTGATCCATACATTGATTTACATTGACCCATACATTGATTTACATTGACCCATACATTGATTTACATTGACCCATACATTGATTTACATTGACCCATACATTGATTTACATTGACCCATACATTGATCTACTACTGATCCATACATTGATTTACATTGACCCATACATTGATTTACATTGACCCATAAATTGATCTACTACTGATCCATACATTGATTTACATTGACCCATACATTGATTTACATTGACCCATACATTGATCTACTACTGACCCATACATTGATTTACATTGACCCATAAATTGATCTACTACTGATCCATACATTGATTTACATTGACCCATACATTGATTTACATTGACCCATACATTGATCTACTACTGACCCATACATTGATTTACATTGACCCATAAATTGATCTACTACTGATCCATACATTGATTTACATTGACCCATACATTGATTTACATTGACCCATACATTGATCTACTACTGACCCATGCATTGATTTACATTGACCCATAAATTGATCTACTACTGATCCATACATTGATTTACATTGACCCATACATTGATTTACATTGACCCATACATTGATCTACTACTGACCCATACATTGATTTACATTGACCCATAAATTGATCTACTACTGATCCATACATTGATTTACATTGACCCATACATTGATTTACATTGACCCATACATTGATCTACTACTGACCCATACATTGATTTACATTGACCCATACATTGATCTACTACTGACCCATACATTGATTTACATTGACCCATAAATTGATCTACTACTGATCCATACATTGATTTACATTGACCCATACATTGATTTACATTGACCCATACATTGATCTACTACTGACCCATACATTGATTTACATTGACCCATAAATTGATCTACTACTGATCCATACATTGATTTACATTGACCCATACATTGATCTACTACTGACCCATACATTGATATACTACTGACCCATTCATTGATTTACATCTATTGTTTTATACTTGATCTATATAATATTTGAACAAAAACATTAATATCAATTTTTACTTTCATTATAAATTTTGTAGTTAACAATTATGTATAAATATATAATTATATTCATTGATTGACAGAATTTAAAAGGAATTCTCGAATCTTCATCGAAAGATCTTAAATTATGTCCCGGTTTCGGAAATAAGAAAGCAGAAACTCTTCATGAATTAATAAATACACCTTTTCTTAAGAATAATGCTATAGCAAATATGAAATAATTCTCAATTATTTAATATTTAAAAATTATTACTGTGATATTATATTTATATGAATTACTTTATTTGTCACTATTTTAATATTATATAAATATTTATCACCAAAATATTTTTAAATTTTCGAAAATAAAAATCTCTTCTATTATAAATATTTATTAAAATGGAATTATTATTAAATTGCATTTAGATGATAACTTCGAGTTTCTGGTAATTGACAAGTCGGGCGATATCTCGATCATTCCTCACTAAAGTATTCGGCAGCTTGCGGATTAATGAAATCTGAAAGTGAAATCTAACATTCGTATTCTATAATTTATTTATAGCAACGATTAATTCATAATTTGTTATAAAAATGATATCATTTACATTGTACTTTAAAATTAAATCGGAACTTGATATTTGAGATGTGTACTTAAGCGCTAAGATGAAATGAATATTGTGGTGGTGAAGTTGAAATCAAACTGATGCTTGCGCAATAGTAATGTATAATATTGTAGCGGATACTTGGGTAGAAGTACTTGGGTACAATGTTCCAGATACCGGGCATTCGATGAGTAGAATAACTTTTGTATTTATATATGAAAAATTACTTATGATAATATATAAGTTATATTTTACTAATACATAATATTAACCAAGTTGGATCAACGTAGTTTTAAAGAAATAAATTGCATTACGATCCTCTTTGAGAACATTGGAGAAAGGAACTAATAGTAATATAAACCTATTTATACAAACTTGGCAGTCGAAATTTGAATTGTTTAAATAACTATATACCTATTGTATTTACTACATTATCAGGGAGTGAAGTGAAATTCTAAAAACGAATTCACATGATAATTATATTCCACAGAAATGTAATAATCGGAGTGACAATCTTTAATAATACCTAATTAACATAAACATAACTTACAAGGTTAATACAAAGGTTAAACAAAGCGTGGCTTACTTAATGCTATATGCCTGTACAATGTACAGTGTACAGTGTACATGTTCTGTTATAATATGTTAACAAAACAAATTGTAGAATCTCTTTATAAATACGTTTTTACAGTTATATACTTTTATGCAAATATATATATCTTCATATTCTAGTTTTTAACGGATTTCTACTAATACCGAAGTAAATATGTTAACTATTATTTGTAAAATAAATTATAAAATCTATAATATTTAATGAATAATAAAAAAAATAGAAAATAAATTTAATCTCTATGATTTTATTTTAAATACAATTTTGTTACTTTCAAATACAAATTAATACTTCATACACACTTTTGTGAAAGCAATTTAGGATAAATACAATTCGTCATTCAACCACCACATGCATAATATAATTAGATATTCTCTATTTAGATATGAAATAGATTTAATGTTTTCCAATATTTACAGAATATTTCGTAGATCTCAATATCAGTAACCAGCGAATACTTGAAATATTTGCAATTCGTTGATATATAAATTGAATTCCTTTGAGATACTTTTTATCTGAATAAGATAATGGAATTATTATTAAGTATTTAATTAAAACATATATTTATATATTTCTAGTAATTATAATTATTTTCATTATATAAGTGGTTACAAAAAATATATATTTAAATTTACTTTGAATTTCAGATGTTTAGATACATTTTTTAAATACATAAAACAAGTTAAATAATGTGCAGGTTAACAAAGAATTATCTAGTTTTATGTAACTGTTATCTTGCGACTTCAAGAATATGAAAATACATAAATGAAATCTACAAATTGTTAAATGTTCAAATAACCTCATGGATATATTGAATTAATTTAGTTTCATAGACGATTGTTTCCGTGTGCACTCTCGCACTTTACGTATTTCATTGTGTAGATGGTCGTCGTTTACCTGTGACAGCGTACCTTCACCGTTGCTACTCGCGATTTCATTGTCCGACGGTGCGGTAACCAGTTGACCGTATATTGACTGGACGTTCAAACCGTTAACCTCTTCTGCTTCCCTTTGGGGTTCATATCGGTTCTCAGTGGATCTCTTCGGTACTACGTTGTTCTCCGCGTAGGAGTTTATCTCTTCGCCTCGCACCTTACCCAAGCCGTATTTGGGGGTCTTCTTCGCATTTTTATTCTTTTTAACCGTGTAACTAGACTTTCCTATACCAGCCGATACCTTGCCTCTTATCAGCTTCAGAGATTTCGTATCCTCTTGGCTTTTTTCTTTGCGGGTCATTTTTGACACTCGTTTATGACTCGCTTCCATGTTATCGGTTTCTTTATTTTTCTTCGTTCTTCGCAACTGACGGAGCCTAGACCCGATAGAGTTCAAGGTCGAGTCGGTTGGTGTAGTTGGCACTAAGCTACGCGTGTCCTTCGTACCTATATTCATTCTCAAACTGCCTTCATTTTGCTCTTTCGATTCGCTTTCTATTTGCTGCGGATCGCCCTTTCGAGGAACTTCGACGTCCTCGTCGTCCGACGAGGTGAGGTCTATGTACACGACTATAGGCGGACCGAGGACCTCTCTTGCACGTTCAGGGTAGCGGCGTTGTGTATCGCGCTTCGGGGCGGTGCTCGGGTCTACGGTGGCAGGGGAGGCGCCCGTTCGTATAGAGTTTCGGGGTGACGCGGTCTCGCCGCTAACCACTTCGTTAGCTCCGCTTCTGGTGGCCCTCAAACCGACGAAACTGTCGCCGGGGTTGCATTCGTACGGTCTGAACGCAACTGCGTTAGTCGTACCGATAAGCGTCGCGTCGGTCGTTAAAGCGCCCGGCACTCCGATATCCGGTAAGCTCTCAACGCCCACGACATCGATTATAGTAACGTCGGATGGGCTGGACGTAACGGCGTTATCGCCACTCGGTGGTTGGCGAACGCGGTACCCCGTTGCAACGGCGTGGTGGGTGGTCGCATTGTTTCGCGGCGGTTCGACTACAACGCTCGCCGGGAAGTAGAACGGGACGACGGCACTCGAGTTGTTTTCGTTGGCATCGGTCGACGGGTAATGCGGCCCGTTGCAGATGACGCACGCCTCCTTATAAAGGGCGTGTTGAGATTGAGCTGGGGCCGACCAGGTTAAGTGGTGTTCGTGGCTGGAAACGGTACGTGGCATCGCTGGATAGGAGGCGAGGGGGCGTGTTGGGGGGGTAGGGTACACGGATTCAGAATGGTTTCCTTGCAAAGCAGTAGGCGAGGTAGGTTGCTGGTTAGAGAGTAAGGCTGGATACTGGCTAGGATATAGATTAGAATACTTGGTAGAGTACAGGGTAGATAACAAGGTAGGAGGAAGGGTAGGGTTATAAGGAAACGTAGTGTGGTGATTAGCAGATACAGTAGACATGTTTATACCGAAGCTGTCAACCAAACTATTACCAATTCCCGAGTTAGTGTTGATGAAGTTCTCCATTATGTCCGGTAACACTGGTAACAAGGAATATCATTTGAAAAATATTAATAAACCATATATAATCCATATCAAATATATATATATATATATATCGAGATATATATATATATCTATATATATATATATATATATATATATATATATATATATATCGAGATATATCTAAATTACTACCTACGAATGTTCAATGAAAACTAATGAATTATTATTAAAATAAGATATCCTGGAATATATATGAATATATATATAATATAAACTATAGCTATATTACTATAGACATCAAAACTTCCAATTATATTACAATTAATTAACAGTCCAAAATATATTTATAATATATTATATAATACATTATATAAATGGAGTGTTTTAAATAATATAATTAAAAATGTAATAAATAAATTATTCTGATTTGGTATTCAATACAAATAATGATACAAATATTTTGACATAAATATTTGTGTAATTTTTAGAATATATTATGTAGAGATATATTTGTAAGATTATTACTATAACTTTTAATAATATCGTTTACCAATGGGTTATCAATTAAATCCGTGCTCTCATTGTATAATGCAATCGGGAATAGCGAATATATTAAGTAGATTTACTAAATTAGCTTGTATATTAAATATTAACTTCCTTTACTAGATTAGCGAATACATTAATTGTTAAATACCTTTACTATAGTATTAAATACTTTTACTATACTATTTAATAAACTCCATAGAGTATATTAAATATTAACTTCCTTTACTAGATTAGCGAGTACATTAATTGTTAAATACCTTTACTATAGTATTAAATACTTTTACTATACTATTTAATAAACTCCATAGAGTATATTAAATGTTAAATACCTTTACTAGATTAGTGAGTATATTAAATGTTAAATACCTTTACTAGAGTAGTGAGTATATTAAATGTTAAATACCTTTACTAGAGTATATTAAATATTAAATACCTTTACTAGATTAGCGAATATATTAAATGTTAAATACATTTTCTATGGTATATTAGATACTGTACTAGATTAGCTAGTATATTAAATGTTAAATACCTTTACCAGAGTAGTGAGTATATTAATTGTTAAATACCTTTACTAGAGTATATTAAATATTAAATACCTTTACTAGATTAGCGAATATATTAAATGTTAAATACATTTTCTATGGTATATTAGATACTGTACTAGATTAGCTAGTATATTAAATGTTAAATACCTTTACCAGAGTAGTGAGTATATTAATTGTTAAATACCTTTACTAGAGTATATTAAATATTAAATGATGTACTAGATTAGCAAGTATATTAAATGTTAAGTACTTTTACTAGATTAGCGAGTATTTTAAAGATTAAATGCCTAGATTAGTTAATATTTTAATTTCCGAATTTGTCAAATTGCAACATAAATCAAATACAAAGGGAATTATTGTATTATTGATTACTATACAATTCTATGATATACAATGTATATTGTACATTTTAATATTTAAAACTATTCGATTTTATGTTATTTAATATGTTTACTTTCTAATTTTCGATCTTTATATTTTAAATAACACCTCGTCTTTCAAACTAACATATTTTCACTGAACTATATTTATGAAAGATTTGATGGATGCATACCTCAATTGTCGTTTATAAGACAGTGTTGCTCTCTTTCTTGATATAAGTAGATTGGTATAATATAAACGACATAGTAAATATAGCAGACATAATTACATATACTAATAATACCATTTCAATATACGATCATTTATATCATAAAAAATAGTTTTCAGGATATGTGTTCCTACATTTCTAGACAATATTATTGGTTATGTGTAGCTTACTTTATTATACCAATATACATCAATAATATATATATATATATATATATATATATATATATAAATATATTATAATTCGCTTAATATCATCTTAATATTCTGATATTCAATTGAGTCACTCACATTTATATTCATTGTTATATTAATTTAATGATATAACACACCATATATGGTAAATATATAATCTATTATGCTAAGTTATACTATTCATCAATAGTGGAATTATTTTATAGAATATGATTTGATTTATGATTGCATAATACTAACATTAATACATCAATAAATCTGGCCACGTATTTAAGTTAGTATATACTAGTTTTCTTTAATAATTATTTATATTTTATAATATTTAATGTTTATTTTAAATATAAGAATGTTTTATAAAAATTAAAATTAAATAGAATACAATATTTTTGTATCTCTAAAATTCTTGGTAGCCTTGGTTACTAACAACAATTTAATTAATTGTTGAACCCCTTTATATATATATATATATATATATATATATATATATATATATATGTGTGTGTGTGTGTGTGTGTGTGTATGTACACTTAAACAATTAAAATAATATTAATTACTTTAATGGTATTAAAAGTAATTTAACATCGCATATTTAATAGCGTTATTGGTGATATTGAATTCTAATAGGTTTCAGTAGCTATTATTATCATACAATTATATTTCTATTTTTGTTGCATATATTCCATGAACTATGAACTAAAAACGGTCCCCACTTCTTTGTAATTTGACTTTCCTTTCGATTGCATGGTATACCATAGAAGATAACTATAGTTATTTTCTAGCCATCAAAAGGTGTATTTACGGTGTCGTTATCATGTGTGCATATATGTTGATCTTGTCCACCATATCAGTATATAATATAGTATCTCTCGAAATCTCACTAGTTGATCGACTTTAATCGCCCTTTAAAATGTGTCTTGCATTTTCTAAATCGCGTATCAAGTTTGTAAACGAGACGTGGATATACCTACAAGTAATATATACTTTTTCATTAGAGAATTCTCATATACCCGAATACATTCGTTGACAGTAAATCCAACTAAATCTGCTATTTGGACAATTTACAGGCGGTAGAGGAGAATATAGATTGTCTTGAAAGTAATCTGGAGTTATTGATCTGATATTATTCATAATATTATTGATGACAGTAATCTCAATAGGAGTTATGTTAAGTTGCTATTATTATATTTTATTGAATATACTCTCTTAACTTAATATTTACAAATTGAAATGTATTTCAAAAAAATAAAGTTACTAATCATAGATAATATCTATCTTTATGCGTTATAAAATTGTTTTTTTTATTTCCAGATATTTAAAAATTATTTTCCCTTAAAATCTCCAAGAAATAAACGAACCTCACTCTTTGTAAAATGATTATGGAAGGCTTATGAAATAAAGAGGCCATCATATATTATGTTGGTAATCAATAATTGCTATTTTCACTTATTTATTGCTTTTGTGATATACGTTAGTATGGTTTGCGCTTTTACACGATTCATTCTCAGTTTTTATAAATACATTCTCAGTTGTTATGGTAACTTAAAATATTGACTTGTTAATGGTTAACTCTTCCAGTCTCTTCCGGGCGTTTTATTATTTTAGTGCTTACAAAATGACTAGCCTTTAAATTATAATCGTATTCTCACAAAATATAATTAGATTTTATTTTAAATATTTTATTATATATATAACTTTATTATTGTATACACCAGCAATATGCACCTTGATAATTCTAATATTAAATACTATGATAAATTCGCATATCATTCTTTCTAAATAACAAATAATAAAGTATAAGTATATAAAATAGTATACTAAAAAATTGTATTGTATTATTTGAAAAGTTTTATAATATATAGTTTTACAATATTTTTTATTTTAAATTAAAATTAAAATGTTGTTTGTTACAAAAAGAATAGCATAGCTTTATGGTTATTAGCAAGGTAGCGATCTACTTTAAAAACTAATTTTAAATCTTTAAAATAGATAAAGTGTGTACAATATAAATACAATATAAAATGTACCTATAATTATCGTCTATACATTATATATATATATATATATATATGTTTTGAAATCACATAAATATTAGTAGCCTATGTTATTTTTTTGTTATTTATGAATATGAACATTATGATATCACTCTATTACTTGTTATTTGTATATGTTGGTCATTTAATCTTGATTTTTTTTTATTTAAAAATAAATATATCATGTATTCAAGGTGCCCACAATATGGGCCTACACCCTTGACTCTGAATTCTAATTTTTTTTAATAAAATATTATACAATTTTATATAATTATTTTAAATAAAAAATAAATCTAATATATTTTTTGGGTAAATTAAATATATGTTATCTTTTATTATTAATTGATTTATTGGGTTGATGAGATATGTAAAACAAATTATAAAACCTAAATGTTGCCACAGAAAATTTAAAAAAGTAAGCGACACCATTAATTTATATTAAATAATAAATAAAATTGAAATAAAGTAGTAAATATATAACTAAATGAAACGTAGTATATTGAGTAACATAAAAGTATACTTTATAATAATAAATACACACATCCTCATAATTTGAATTTCCTTGTTATGGAGAGCCAATAGACTATAGGGATTACCAATCCCTTATTAGGTAGGTCCGTAATCTACTTTGATTATTTCTTTCATATAATAAAAAAAAACTAAAAACACCTGGTTGGTTTCCTATTTTTTTCTATTTCTGATCAATGCAAATAATAACTAACTGATAAACAGTTCAGGAAATTTAATTTTTTATATTGCATAATTCTTTTAATAACCAATAACGAGTGTAACACATATTAAAATAACTTATTAAAATAATTATATACAACTATGACATCACACTATTTGCCGTATAACTAATAAATAGAATAACCGAGATGTTATACATTGCTGAAACAGAACATACGTTTTAGCATAGAGCGACTTCAGTCATCCACTTTCGTTCTATGCAAGCTTTTTGCACACATCATATCGTTCTCCACATCACTATTATTACTCAAAGTACAGCACCTAGAATGATTCCATTTATAACTCAAGTATCCACCACCTCATTAACACACGCTGGTCCTACTGATATTATGAAGGGTGGTATTTTTTCATTCTAGGTTTTATTTGAAACACGTAATATATCTGTTAATTAATATCTATTCATTATCCAATGCCTTCGATAACCACTTACGTAAAGCGACCGCTTTCTCTCATAACGACATGTGTTCAATGTCTATCTTGCATTCACTGTATATTTAAACTTCCGTGCTTCAATAGTTTATATTATAATATTGCTAATAATAAAGTATAGTGATAAAACTATTATACTGAATCACAATTATATATATATATATATATATATCATTGCAAGCCGTTCTATCTAGCCGATTATAATAAGCTTAATATTCATGCAAGTGGGCACATACGTGTTGATCTTAGCCTAAACATCAGCTAAATGAATCGTAATCCTGATAAGCTCAGATTGTCGAAACACTTGTTATTATTTAAATAGCCTCTTACATTTCATTTTTTTTATATATTTAATATATTTCTTCTAGATTAGTAGACTCAGCTACACAAACTTGTGTATAAGCCAACTAATATACATATATAGACTACATTACACCTATAACTTCCATTTATAATAACTAATAACTTTCCATTTCTATTTTAAATACCAATCTTGATCATTTATAATTTTTAACGAATTAATAATAAACAATAACAGGAAGTAAATATTTTAAATAATCTTCCATTTTGTAAGGCTTAACTTTTTTTTCGTTGTTTTTATATTATAAAGTTATAGTATTTATTCTAATAATATGTGTGACCATATAACAAGGTAAATTTTATATAATATTAAAGTATATATTTGATTAATTATAATGAAATTATTTAAATGTATTGTATTACGTGTTAAAGTAAGTATTAAATTATTTAATTTAATAATTAAAAAGATAACAGTAATTATTTATTGGATATTGAATTTATGACATATATAAATAATAATAATATATTTGTATTATATAAAATATGACTCTGATTAGCACACATATCTATATGTATTATTAAATTATAGTTTATTAGTAATAATATTTTATAATAATTATATAATTATTTAATAAAAATTGAATATTTGAAAATATTTGATTAAAAATTGAAATATTTGAAATCCACAATTTTTTAATGAAATATTTCGAATTATTCATAGTTTATATGATACAAATATTATTCCAAATTATAATATATTTTAATAATAAATTCACCTTCTTTTTTTAAAGTCTGTTTATTACCGGATATCAGAAAAATAATATCTATATTTATATTAAAAAATAATATAATAAAATAATATTATTATAGAAATATATATGCAATATGGAAAAACCATAATATTGACTAATTATCTACATGTTTAACAAAAAAACATAAAATAATGAAAATAGACCTGCTTTTTATCGTTTATCCATTTTTTATATAATGATAGGCAAGAAAATAATATAATGTTACATGAAAGTAAATATAATGTTAAACTAAATAATAGATTTATATTTTTGAATTTAAATGATAATATTTACATATATAATAATAGTGAATTAAATATATGTTATAATCTAGTTATAATATAAATATTTATTTTGTTATATTTTTATCATAATTATTAATCTATATATCTAATCAAATGAATATAAATTTAGATATATACTATATATCTGCGTATATATATTATTGGAATTATTAAATATTTATATTTAGGTTGGTTTACTTTTAAAAAGAATTACAATTTTATTTTCAATTTAATTAATTTTAATATAAGAAATAAAACATTACAGTGAAACTTGCGAAGAAAGAATTGTAGGCTCAGATAGTGAGTACAATGGAGATGTTGAAATGGATAACATTTCAATTGAGTCCGATGGTTTGTTTGCAAAGTTAAAATGTTGATCACCGATTACCACTCAATAACAATCTTAATAAATGTATTTATTATCTTATGATAAAGAACATATTTTAGGATCGTATGTAATTTAGTTTCATTTCAACAAGAACATATATTCTATAATACGCAGGGTGACAATTTAAAATGTATTTAGTCGATTCACCTCCGCCTCCTTAGAATTCACCTCCGACTCCTTAGAATTCACCTCCGACTCCTTAGAATTCACCTCCGCCTCCTTAGAATTCACCTCCGACTCCTTAGAATTCACCTCCGACTCCTTAGAATTCACCTCCGACTCCTTAGAATTCACCTCCGACTCCTTAGAATTCACCTCCGACTCCTTAGAATTCACCTCCGCCTCCTTAGAATTCACCTCCGACTCCTTAGAATTCACCTCCGACTCCTTAGAATTCACCTCCGACTCCTTAGAATTCACCTCCGACTCCTTAGAATTCACCTCCGACTCCTTAGAATTCATCTCCGACTCCTTAGAATTCACCTCCGACTCCTTAGAATTCACCTCCGACTCCTTAGAATTCACCTCCGACTCCTTAGAATTCACCTCCGACTCCTTAGAATTCACCTCCGCCTCCTTAGAATTCATCTCCGACTCCTTAGAATTCACCTCCGACTCCTTAGAATTCACCTCCGACTCCTTAGAATTCACCTCCGACTCCTTAGAATTCACCTCCGCCTCCTTAGAATTCACCTCCGACTCCTTAGAATTCACCTCCGACTACTTAGAATTCACCTCCGACTCCTTAGAATTCACCTCCGACTCCTTAGAATTCACCTCCGACTCCTTAGAATTCACCTCCGACTCCTTAGAATTCACCTCCGACTCCTTAGAATTCACCTCCGACTCCTTAGAATTCACCTCCGCCTCCTTAGAATTCATCTCCGACTCCTTAGAATTCACCTCCGACTCCTTAGAATTCACCTCCGACTCCTTAGAATTCACCTCCGACTCCTTAGAATTCACCTCCGCCTCCTTAGAATTCACCTCCGACTCCTTAGAATTCACCTCCGACTCCTTAGAATTCACCTCCGCCTCCTTAGAATTCACCTCCGACTCCTTAGAATTCACCTCCGACTCCTTAGAATTCACCTCCGACTCCTTAGAATTCACCTCCGCCTCCTTAGAATTCACCTCCGACTCCTTAGAATTCACCTCCGACTCCTTAGAATTCACCTCCGCCTCCTTAGAATTCACCTCCGACTCCTTAGAATTCACCTCCGACTCCTTAGAATTCACCTCCGACTCCTTAGAATTCACCTCCGACTCCTTAGAATTCACCTCCGCCTCCTTAGAATTCACCTCCGACTCCTTAGAATTCACCTCCGACTCGTTCGAAGACGAACAGACCGTCGCTCCGGCTCCGGTGAAACAGCTTCCCAAATTCAAAGACCACGAGGAAAATCGGCCGACCTGTTCGGTACTTCCGTTGCCGACTTCTCCGCGCGACCTCGATATAATATATTCGTCGGACGCGTCCGATACGTACGGCGGCGACATCAGCCGACTAAACCTGATGCTCGACGCCGACGACATCCTGAACGACTCGGACGACGTATTGGTGAACGCTAATATCACGCTCGCAATCCCCGCGTCCCAGTACGAGCAGTATACCTACGGATCGGTGATACACTGCTACATACAGTTGAACACCGAGGGTTCCCTGAGTCAATACACAGCTCCGGACTGGGTAATTCTTCAGGCGATGCAAATTCAGACATCTCTGCTGACTAGAAATACTGGATTGAGATATAGTCAAGGTATCGAATACAATGTATATATTTAATAATAACCCGATTCGCGAAATATTTTATCATAATTTGTCATAATGTTTATTAATATTTACAGAAAGAATAATTGTAAAAGTTCGACTTTGTTTTATTGTAGATTTCATAGAAATAGACATCCCAAAATTTAATTTCAGCTTTCATCAGTTGCACGAAGTAATCAAGTATGAATTATGTTTACAACAGGTAATGCTCATTTTATATTAAGGTCATATCTCAAATATCGAGTTCCGATTTAATTTTAAAGTACAATGTAAATGATATCATTTTTATAACAAATTATGAATTAATCGTTGCTATAAATAAATTATAGAATACGAATGTTAGATTTCACTTTCAGATTTCATTAATCCGTAAGCTGCCGAATACTTTAGTGAGGAATGACCGAGATGTCGCCCGGCTTGTCAATTACCAGGAACTCGAAGTTATCATCTAAATGCAATTTAATTATAATTCCATTAATATTAATAAATATATATTATTATTATTTATTTATTAGATTTTATTGAATAGGTCTTTTGAGAAAACGTAGATATATTTTGGCGAAAATATATCTATAATATTAAAATGGGTACAAATAAAGTAATTCATAAATATAATTTATAACATAAATATTTATCTAATTTATTAGATTAGCTTATAATCATTTTCACATATAGCACGACACTTGTCACAAAAATGTGATATCGATAGATTGACAAATTCTCATTATATTGTAATATGATAAAAAAGAAAATTGGTTCAAGACGTGAGATTTAATTTAATAATCAGTATTATATATTAGCGCTGATAAAATAATTACTACGAACATATTAATGCAAATAGAATTTCAGCACACAAATCATGAAGGTATGGGAAGATAGGGGTGGAGTGGGATAGGGTGTTTTTGTGTTGGGACGTTTTAAATATTTATATTAAGGATGTTCACACTCGAATCACCAGAAATGTACCTCTGATGATTTATTGTATTGATTTTTTATAATCAATAATATATATTCTAAAATCTTTATAATTCTAACTCTGTTCTTCTGTTGTTTAATAAAAGTTAGGCTCCTCTTTTTAACATTTCAGGAAACCTCTACCCTGAACAAAATCTGAAATCACAAACAAAACATTACTACAGAAATCAGCATAAATTAAAACCAGATAATAAATCACATATTTTATTTACACTTATACATCATACTTTTAAAAATATCATCTTAGCATACATTAATTTCCATATTATCATATTAGTTTTATTTAATTTAATATAATGCAATGATAATAAGATTAAAATCTCTGATAATACTGAAGTATAGGTAAAGTTGAATTAGTTACACAAAGAAAGAAATTTTTGAATAGCTCATAGAAATAGAACATGGTTCTTTATCAACAGAAAAAGTGACCTTAAAAGAAGATTCTAGTGTTTTCCGGAATGCCTAATATTGTCGTGCAAGCGGAAACATGATAGTAATGTATTATCCGATTAAATGATCTGATTATCTGACTTCCAGTCCCACTCATGAGCTACCACCAGAATACACTCATGATTAGTGGTCAGTGGCATTTGCAAACAGTTTATATAAGATTAATTATAAAACTGGTAGCTATGTGTAGGCTATGTTTAGGGTGTGTGTAGGCTATGTGTAGGGTGTGTGTAGTCTATGTGTAGGGTGTGTGTAGGTGTGTGTAGTCTATGTGTAGGGTGTATGTAGGCTATGTGTAGGGTGTGTGTAGGATGTGTGTAGGCTATGTGTAGGATATGTGTAGGGTGTGTGTGTAGGCTATGTGTAGGGTATGTGTAGGCTATATGTAGGCTATGAGTAGGGTGTGTGTGGGCTGTGTGTAGGGTGGGTGTAGGTTGTGTGTAGGCTATGTGTAGGCTATGAGTAGGGTGGGTGTAAGGTGTGTGTAGGCTATGTTTAGGCTATGTGTAGGGTGTGTGTAGGGTGTGTGTAGGCTATGTGTAAGGTGTGTGTAGGCTATGTGTAGGGTGTGTGTAGGCTATGTGTAGGCTATGAGTAGGGTGTGTGTAGGCTATGAGTAGGGTGTGTGTAGGCTATGAGTAGGGTGTGTGTAGGCTATGTGTAGGCTATGTTTATGGTGGGTGTAGGCTATGTGTAGAGTGGGTGTAGGCTATGTGTAGGCTATGTGTAGAGTGGGTGTAGGCTATGTGTAGGGTATGTGTAGGCTATGAGTAGGGTGTGTGTAGGCTATTTGTAGGCTATGTTTAGGGTGGGTGTAGTCTGTATGTGGGGTGTGTGTAGTGGGTGTAGGATATGTGTAGGGTGTGTGCAGGCTATGTGTAGGGTGGGTGTAGGCTATGTGTAGGCTATATTTAGGGTGTGTGTAGGCTGTGTGTAGGGTGGGTGTAGGCTATGTGTAGGCTATGTTTAGGGTGGGTGTAGGCTATGTGTAGGCTGTGTGTAGGGTGGGTGTAGGCTATGAGTAGGCTATGTTTAGGGTGGGTGTAGGCTGTGTGTAGGCTATGTGTAGGCTATGTTTGGGCTATGTGTAGGCTATGTGTAGGGTGGGTGTAGGCTATGTTTAGGGTGGGTGTAGGCTATGTGGTTATTACGTGAGATGAGAAAATCAACATTATTGTAAAGTTATCTGTGTTGAACAAATAATATTTATTGAATATATTCTATTATTATAACAATTCAAAATCCTATATATCCTTACCTCCATCCAGTCAACTAAATGGTATTACAGAGTGTATGACTGGTGAAATGTTCCTCAATCTACGTTATACCACACTCCAACCCCTTAATCTCCACTTCATTCTCCATTTCAATCCAATTTTGCGCAATTCCTCTTTATCTCCGTCAGCATTGAAATATTGACCGACGAATTGGGATTAATAGAAAATTCGTCGACTTCAAATATGTTAAACCAAATATTATCGGGCTTCCACCATTCATCTTACACCCTAACCTAAACCGCGGACCTAACCCCAAACAATTGAAACAACCAGTGCGCCCTTCGTTAGATAGTGTTTGCGTGAACGTACGAGGAAAAGGTACATGTATCGCTATGAACAATCCGCGATTCGAACTCGTCGTAGAACTCGTGCCACTACCATCGTGACACTACCCTCGCGATACTACCCTCGTGACACTACCTTCGTGACACTACCCTCATGACACTACCCTCTCGACACTACCCTCGTGACACTACCCTCGTGACACTACCTTCGTGACACTACCCTCATGACACTACCCTCTCGACACTACCCTCGCGACACTACCCTCTCGACACTACCCTCGCGACACTACCCTCGTGACACTACCTTCGTGACACTACCCTCTCGACACTACCCTCGCGACACTACTCTCTCGACACTACCCTCGCGACACTACCCTCGTGACACTACCCTCGCGACACTACCCTCGTGACACTACCCTCGTGACACTACCCTCGACACTACCCTCGTGACACTACCCTCGTGACACTACCCTCGACACTACCCTCGTGACACTACCCTCTCGACACTACCCTCGTGACACTACCCTATACAGCTAGAGAAGTCATCGTATATTTGAAATCTATTTAGATATAATGCGATTGAAATCAATACACTTTTGTAATAATGGTATAACAATACAATCTATGCTTTTGTAATACTGGTATAACAACACAATCTATGCTTTTGTAATATTGGTATAACAACCCAATCTACACTTTTGTAATACTGGTATAACAACCCAATCTATGCTTTTGTAATACTGGTATAACAATACAATCTATGCTTTTGTAATACTGGTATAACAACCCAATCTATGCTTTTGTAATACTGGTATAACAACCCAATCTATGTTTTTGTATTGTTATTTTATAAATGAATTGTTATTTTACAAACAACAATTATTATAATCTTATAAAGGAAAATGAAAAATACGAATATGAAATAAAATGATTTATAATATTTATTAAAAAAAGACGACTCAACGATTACAGAAGATCTCCAGTTCCTGGTTGTACTTAAGGTTGACCACGTCGCGGTCATTCCTTACCAGGGTATTCGGTAGTTTGCGAATCATAAAGTTCTTCTAAACAATTACAAGTATAAGGATGTTAGATACTCACTATTGTTATTAATGAATATATTGTAATATATATATGTACTTGATGTATGGGGTTGATGTATGGGGTTGATGTATGGGGTTGATGTATGGGGTTGATGTATGGGGTTGATGTATGGGGTTGATGTAGATGGGGTTGATGTATGAGTTTGATATACGGGTTTGATCTATGGGGTTGATATATGAGCTTGATGTATGGGGTTGATATACGGGTTTGATCTATTGGGTTGATATATGGGGTTGATGTATGGGGTTGATGTATGAGTTTGATGTATGGGGTTGATGTATGGGGTTGATGTATGAGTTTGATGTATGAGTTTGACCTATGGGATTGATGTAGATGGGGTTGATGTAGATGGGGTTGATGTATGGCGTTGATGTAGATGGGGTTGATGTATGGGGTTGATGTAGATGGGGTTAATGTAGATGGGGTTAATGTAGATGGGGTTAATGTAGATGGGGTTAATGTAGATGGGGTTGATGTAGATGGGGTTGATGTAGATGGGATTGATGTAGATGGGATTGATGTAGATGGGGTTGATGTAGATGGGGTTGATATAGATGGGGTTGATGTAGATGGGGTTGATGTAGATGGGGTTGATGTAGATGGGGTTGATGTAGATGGGGTTGATGTAGATGGGGTTGATATAGATGGGGTTGATGTAGATGGGGTTGATGTAGATGGGGTTGATGTAGATGGGGTTAATGTAGATGGGGTTGATGTATGGGGTTAATGTAGATGGGGTTAATGTAGATGGGGTTGATGTAGATGGGGTTGATGTAGATGGGGTTGATGTAGATGGGGTTGATGTATGGGGTTAATGTAGATGGGGTTAATGTAGATGGGTGTATAGACAAAGTAGACAAACTAAACATATACAAATGTTCGAGAGGAAAGTTGATAATTATTCCTATGAAAATAGAAAGAAATAGTGAATTAAGTCAAATTATTAACAACTCCTACAAAATATCCTAATATGGGATGATAATCCTATATTAACAAAAAGTAACTATTTGAATATTAGACGATTACGTAACTTGGCATAATTCGTTTTCGATAATTTTCTTTAAATCCGCGAATCCAAAATTAATCGCGGGGACATCAACTTCAATGAAATCGACGTCTTTTTCCAATTTTAACCTCAAAACTTTCTCATTGGACGAATCTGCAAACCAATGTCAAATATTAACTCAATACCCGCAAATGAATTTTACTACGCATAAAAGAAATAATTAGAAATAATATCCGGCTTTTACATAAATATTAACTTAATATCTGTTGCATTGCTTGACATGCATACGAGCTAAATGAGAATTCATTCTATAAATGAAACATAGTCTGTACTGCGTACATGACAATGAGAGCAAAGGTCGCCGGGAGTTCAATCGTGTACATTACGTCGTCATTTTCCTCTGGCGTCAACAGAAACAGGAGTCGATTTCAACTGAGCGCTCCAATGGAATTCAAACCAAATATATGCTGATATCACATTATTTGTGAGTTCCAATAAAGGTATGCATGTAACTGGTTAAGTACTAATTACTGATACGACACACTACTCACGTTACTCCTACTACTCACAGTACTCACAGTACTTACACTACTCACATTACTCACATTACTCAATGAACTCACACTACTACTCACAGTACTTACACTACTCATATTACTCAATGAACTCACACTACTACTCACAGTACTTACACTACTCACATTACTCAATGAACTCACACTACTACTCACAGTACTCACACTACTCACACTACTCAGTGCAACTACATGCGAATTGATTACGACTACTTATTATAAAAGCAGATGCGAGTCGAAAACGTCAAATGCTCGTCGTTGAACCTAAACAGACGTCGTTTGCTCTAGCCGCGAAAGGATTGAGTTGCGGGGCGTCCGAAGGGCCCGCGGCTTCTTTGGCGAACACCGGATTCGGCAATCCGCTAGGTGTCGCTAGCGACGGGGTCGCGTCGCTCGTATAGGGAAACACCGGATTCCTCAAGTAGTTCGGCACGAAGGGGTCGTCGCCTCCGTCTCCGATATCGCCGTCGATATCTTCGCCTAGGTAGCGAAGCCGAGCGATTAGAAAGTCATCGTGGCGAGCGTTTCAATATCCAGGGGGGATTGAATTACGATGAATAGAAAACTGTTGAAATATATATTGATAGGGAAGGATAACTGCAATAATTCAACTGCAATATTTAGAATATGATCATGTTGAAATAGCTACGACTAAATCTGCCCTATTTGTATTTATGGTATAAATATAAATTTGATAAAATAGAAAAAATTTCAAAAAGAGAAAATCAAATTAGGAGAATAAATATTTTATTAATAATTTATTTTAATAATAATTTAATACAAGGTCAAATTTCTCACATTTTTTTGTACACACTTTTGAGTTAATTTTTTAGAACATGAACCACAAAAATTATAGTTCACCTGAAATAAGCATGCTTTATTTATTAATCATTATTAAATGCCAAATTAATTTTTTTTTAATAAATGTAACAATTTAAATAATTATTAAAATATCTTAACATCTTCAAATCAAAAAAAAAGAATTTAATATTTAATATTATACAATATATGATAAGATAATTGTTAACGATTATTATAATACCCAGACACCATGCTCCATTATTGCTACACATCCAAACCCCATCCCATTACTACTTTCAAACGCAGCCCTCCCCATACACACCCCATTACTCACATCCAAACTACCGGGTGTCAGTATATACTATCTCCCTGTAGTGACCGGCCGCACTAACCCATGTCCGACCCCATATTATCTAAATCGGCGACATCTCCCTTTGCGTTGGTCAGCGTAGCGTCGGCTCCCGCAGCTACCAGCAGACGCACGACATCCTTATGACCCCTGGTGACGGCCCAGTGCAACGGCGTCCTGCGGGACGGGGGGGGGAACCGATGGTCAACGACGCTCGTCGTACGCGTCGGGCGAAATCGACGGGCGACGCGAAGTCGAAACGGACGACGTTTCGACGACCGCGGAAATTGACACGAACATTCGGTTGATTTTATTGCAGGCGTTGACGTCGACGCGTTCTGAGATGCACTTGAACACTTCGGCGATGTTGCCTTCGCTGCAATATTGACGCAACATCTCCTCCTTGTCATAATCGCTGTTTTTCGTAACGTGCAGAATTAATGAAGCCGAGTTTAAGCGGTCGTAAGTATAATAAAGTGGATTATGAAATATTAATAACACGTTGCGCATTCAAATAATACCAATCTGGATAGTAACCAAATGGCGGTAATTGCCATAGCAACTCTATCAAAGCATTTTGTCTATTTACACGAAACAGAAAGTTTTACAATCTGTAAAATAGTTTTTACTGTCGGAAACAATGCCTATGTACTGGTATTGTTTTTTACAATTTTTGCAAAATACTATGAAAATTAGTAGAACAAAATGATTACCATACTAGAATATACTAGAATATAATAATGTCTACACCCGGTGGAAGTATATTTAAACTAAATAATCCAAAATCCATTCGAAACCGCTCTCGATATTATAATTTTAATAATAACCGCTAAATGAATCCATCACCTTCATCAACTATTTGATGATTAATTATTTAACTGAACAGAGAATTTAGAACGGCAGTTTATACTTTAAATTCAACAATATTATTTGACCACAGGAAAATTGTATAATTTTATTGATTTTCTTATTATACTTTTTTATATAAAAAATAATGTTTTATAGAAATTTTTATCTTATAATATGATAATACATCAGTTTAAGTAATTTAGTCATCATAATTTCATATTTAATTTACATTTCTTTTTTGGATTCATTTACATTCGATGCTTTATCATATCGCAATCATTATTATTATTTATTATCTAACAAATTCCTATATTCGACGAATGGTCGACGGTATAATTGATTGAAAGGTATTAATTACAATGTTATGATTAATACTGTTGTCTATATTCGACGATCGGGAAAGATTGTCGAATTCGCAGCTTTGCGGATCAAACAAAAGAGGAAGTACTTCGAAGGTGGATTAACAGGCGATGATGATAGCAGTTTATTATATAACCAGATAAATGGTAGAGAGATATTAGCGTAGACGACAATGTTAGGCACCAATAAAGAATGAAGATATACAGATTTACTTCTCCCGGTATTATGGAGTAGTAACATATTAGTGTCATAATAACATAATAATGGAGTAGCAACATATTAGTGTCATAATAACATAATAATGGAGTAGCAACATATTAGTGTCATAATAACATATTAATGGAGTAGCAACATATTAGTGTCATAATAACATAATAATGGAGTAGCAACATATTAGTGTCATAATAATATATTAATGGAGTAGTAACATATTAGTGTCATAATAATATATTAATGGAGTAGCAACATATTAGTGTCATAATAATATATTAATGGAGTAGCAACATATTAGTGTCATAATAATATATTAATGGAGTAGCAACATATTAGTGTCATAATAATATATTAATGGAGTAGCAACATATTAGTGTCATAATAACATAATAATGGAGTAGCAACATATTAGTGTCATAATAATATATTAATGGAGTAGTAACATATTAGTGTCATAATAATATATTAATGGAGTAGCAACATATTAGTGTCATAATAATATATTAATGGAGTAGCAACATATTAGTGTCATAATAATATATTAATGGAGTAGCAACATATTAGTGTCATAATAATATAATAATGGAGTAGCAACATATTAGTGTCATAATAATATATTAATGGAGTAGCAACATATTAGTGTCATAATAATATATTAATGGAGTAGTAACATATTAGTGTCATAATAACATATTAATGGAGTAGTAACATATTAGTGTCATAATAATATATTAATGGAGTAGCAACATATTAGTGTCATAATAACATAATAATGGAGTAGCAACATATTAGTGTCATAATAATATATTAATGGAGTAGCAACATATTAGTGTCATAATAATATATTAATGGAGTAGCAACATATTAGTGTCATAATAATATATTAATGGAGTAGCAACATATTAGTGGCGTAATAATATATTAATGGAGTAGCAACATATTAGTGTCATAATAATATATTAATGGAGTAGTAACATATTAGTGTCATAATAATATATTAATGGAGTAGCAACATATTAGTGGCGTAATAATATATTAATGGAGTAGCAACATATTAGTGTCATAATAATATATTAATGGAGTAGTAACATATTAGTGTCATAATAACATATTAATGGAGTAGTAACATATTAGTGTCATAATAATATATTAATGGAGTAGCAACATATTAGTGTCATAATAACATATTAATGGAGTAGCAACATATTAGTGTCATAATAACATAATAATGGAGTAGCAACATATTAGTGTCATAATAATATATTAATGGAGTAGTAACATATTAGTGTCATAATAACATATTAATGGAGTAGTAACATATTAGTGGCATAATAACATATTAATGGAGTAGCAACATATTAGTGTCATAATAATATATTAATGGAGTAGCAACATATTAGTGGCATAATAACATATTAATGGAGTAGTAACATATTAGTGTCATAATAACATATTAATGGAGTAGCAACATATTAGTGGCATAATAATATAATAATGGAGTAGTAACATATTAGTGTCATAATAACATAATAATGGATTAGCAACATATTAGTGTCATAATAATATATTAATGGAGTAGCAACATATTAGTGTCATAATAATATATTAATGGAGTAGCAACATATTAGTGGCATAATAACATATTAATGGAGTAGCAACATATTAGTGTCATAATAACATATTAATGGAGTAGCAACATATTAGTGGCATAATAATATAATAATGGAGTAGTAACATATTAGTGTCATAATAACATAATAATGGAGTAGCAACATATTAGTGTCATAATAATATATTAATGGAGTAGCAACATATTAGTGTCATAATAATATATTAATGGAGTAGCAACATATTAGTGTCATAATAACATATTAATGGAGTAGCAACATATTAGTGGCATAATAATATAATAATGGAGTAGTAACATATTAGTGTCATAATAACATAATAATGGAGTAGCAACATATTAGTGTCATAATAACATAATAATGGAGTAGCAACATATTAGTGTCATAATTATATAATAATGGAGTAGCAACATATTAGTGTCATAATAACATAATAATGGAGTAGCAACATATTAGTGTCATAATAACATAATAATGGAGTAGTAACATATTAGTGTCATAATTATATAATAATGGAGTAGCAACATATTAGTGTCATAATAACATATTAATGGAGTAGCAACATATTAGTGTCATAATTATATAATAATGGAGTAGCAACATATTAGTGTCATAATAACATATTAATGGAGTAGCAACATATTAGTGTCATAATAATATAATAATGGAGTAGTAACATATTAGTGTCATAATTATATAATAATGGAGTAGCAACATATTAGTGTCATAATAACATAATAATGGAGTAGCAACATATTAGTGTCATAATAACATAATAATGGAGTAGTAACATATTAGTGTCATAATTATATAATAATGGAGTAGCAACATATTAGTGTCATAATAACATATTAATGGAGTAGCAACATATTAGTGTCATAATAATATATTAATGGAGTAGTAACATATTAGTGTCATAATAATATATTAATGGAGTAGCAACATATTAGTGTCATAATAACATAATAATGGAGTAGCAACATATTAGTGTCATAATTATATAATAATGGAGTAGCAACATATTAGTGTCATAATAACATATTAATGGAGTAGCAACATATTAGTGTCATAATAACATAATAATGGAGTAGTAACATATTAGTGTCATAATTATATAATAATGGAGTAGCAACATATTAGTGTCATAATAACATATTAATGGAGTAGCAACATATTAGTGTCATAATAATATATTAATGGAGTAGTTACATATTAGTGTCATAATAATATATTAATGGAGTAGCAACATATTAGTGTCATAATAACATAATAATGGAGTAGCAACATATTAGTGTCATAATTATATAATAATGGAGTAGCAACATATTAGTGTCATAATAACATATTAATGGAGTAGCAACATATTAGTGTCATAATAACATAATAATGGAGTAGTAACATATTAGTGTCATAATTATATAATAATGGAGTAGTAACATATTAGTGTCATAATAACATAATAATGGAGTAGCAACATATTAGTGTCATAATAACATAATAATGGAGTAGTAACATATTAGTGTCATAATTATATAATAATGGAGTAGTAACATATTAGTGTCATAATAACATATTAATGGAGTAGTAACATATTAGTGTCATAATAATATAATAATGGAGTAGCAACATATTAGTGTCATAATAACATAATAATGGAGTAGCAACATATTAGTGTCATAATAACATATTAATGGAGTAGCAACATATTAGTGTCATAATAACATATTAATGGAGTAGCAACATATTAGTGTCATAATAACATATTAATGGAGTAGCAACATATTAGTGTCATAATAATATAGTAATGGAGTAGCAACATATTAGTGTCATAATAATATATTAATGGAGTAGCAACATATGTGTGTCATAATAACATATTAATGGAGTAGCAACATATTAGTGTCATAATAATGGAGTAGCAACATATTAGTGTCATAATAACATATTAATGGAGTAGTAACATATTAGTGTCATAATAATATATTAATGGAGTAGTAACATATTAGTGTCATAACAACATATTAATGGAGTAGCAACATATTAGTGTCATAATAACATAATAATGGAGTAGCAACATATTAATGTCATAATAACATATTAATGGAGTAGTAACATATTAGTGTCATAATAATATATTAATGGAGTAGCAACATATTAGTGTCATAATAATATATTAATGGAGTAGCAACATATTAGTGTCATAATAACATAATAATGGAGTAGTAACATATTAGTGTCATAATAATATATTAATGGAGTAGCAACATATTAGTGGCATAATAACATAATAATGGAGTAGTAACATATTAGTGTCATAATAATATATTAATGGAGTAGTAACATATTAGTGTCATAATAACATATTAATGGAGTAGCAACATATTAGTGTCATAATAACATATTAATGGAGTAGCAACATATTAGTGTCATAATAATATATTAATGGAGTAGCAACATATTAGTGTCATAATAACATATTAATGGAGTAGTAACATATTAGTGTCATAATAATATATTAATGGAGTAGTAACATATTAGTGTCATAATAACATATTAATGGAGTAGTAACATATTAGTGGCATAATAACATATTAATGGAGTAGTAACATATTAGTGTCATAATAATATATTAATGGAGTAGTAACATATTAGTGTCATAATAGCATATTAATGGAGTAGTAACATATTAGTGTCATAATAATATATTAATGGAGTAGTAACATATTAGTGTCATAATAACATATTAATGGAGTAGCAACATATTAGTGTCATAATAACATATTAATGGAGTAGCAACATATTAGTGTCATAATAATATATTAATGGAGTAGCAACATATTAGTGTCATAATAACATATTAATGGAGTAGTAACATATTAGTGTCATAATAATATATTAATGGAGTAGTAACATATTAGTGTCATAATAACATATTAATGGAGTAGTAACATATTAGTGGCATAATAACATAATAATGGAGTAGCAACATATTAGTGTCATAATAATATATTAATGGAGTAGTAACATATTAGTGTCATAATAATATATTAATGGAGTAGCAACATATTAGTGTCATAATAATATATTAATGGAGTAGCAACATATTAGTGTCATAATAATATATTAATGGAGTAGCAACATATTAGTGTCATAATAACATATTAATGGAGTAGTAACATATTAGTGGCATAATAACATATTAATGGAGTAGTAACATATTAGTGTCATAATAATATATTAATGGAGTAGTAACATATTAGTGTCATAATAGCATATTAATGGAGTAGTAACATATTAGTGGCATAATAATATATTAATGGAGTAGTAACATATTAGTGTCATAATAATATATTAATGGAGTAGCAACATATTAGTGTCATAATAATATAGTAGTCCTATAGTTTTCACAATGAACAGTTACAATTATTTTCATATTAAATTTCATATTAAATTCCATATTAAATGATTTACATATTAAATTTCACATCAAATTATTGACACATTAAATTTCGTATTCAAAATTTAACTGGACTACTATCAATAGGAACATAGAAAATGTAAAACGGAGCGTCGGCTTGTTGCCATTTCTATTGTGAATGATGAAATGTGGTGGTGGTGGTAGTGAAATAGAGCGGATTCTAATTATTTGCAATTACTGACATGGTGCATCTTTCCATGAAAATGTGTGACTGTATGAGCAAACCGTACGGAGTATCCACTAGGTGTGTTACGCTAGGTGTGTTACACTAGGTGTGTTACGCTAGGTGTGTTACACTAGGTGTGTTACGCTAGGTGTGTTACGCTAGGTGTGTTACACTAGGTGTGTTACGCTAGGTGTGTTACACTAGGTGTGTATTGTTATACACACTGAAGTGTACGAAAGGTGTAACATCGAAATCTGTTTCGTGTATAATTAACTCTCTTGTGTTATCTAAAGCAATGTTATCTAAAAAAAAAAGAGGTAATTACTAAAATCATCTTCCCGGCAATTATATCAAGCCTAATTAATAGGGAATCATTAGTTTTTATGTTTAATATTTATGCTTTTACATAAAACTTATATTTCCGGATAATGTTGAATAAGCTACACAGCATTTAGAATTGATAAAAGAGGCTGAAAGAGTGATTCCTGCAAGTGACCGGGAGATGATGATGATTTGGCGTAATCTCCATAAAAGACTTTGTTGTTAAAATAATAAAATCTGTACAGACAAAAAATATACCCCTTTACTCGAAGTAACCATCTTTTACTCTTAATCTATGTAAAATATGTAATGAATAACTTCGAGAAGACTGATTAAACTACTATGAGAAATATGATTACTTTTTAAGCGTAAGTGTTAGATTATTTATTAAAAAAATGTAAGTGGATGGAATACTTAAATGAGTAAAAAAAAACTTTTTGCGTAGCAGAAGTGAAATCAGAAATGAAATCATCCTTTCGGACAAATTTGGTAATACAGTATCTAGATTATGCAATGAGAATCTCAAATTGAAATTAAATTATAAAATTAATTATGATGTATAAATAATATATGTATCAATATAAACCATTAGCAACTTATATAGAAAATCAACACTAGAGTTCAACATATAATTTAACATAATCACGTAATCAAGTTAATCATATTTAGGTTATTTTATTTCAAGATTTATCAAATAGAAATTTAAATATAATTAATGATATATTATATAATAATTGTATTTTGTAACATACTCTGTATATATTAATAATAATATATCAATTACTATTTTTTAAAAAAAGTATATAACTATACATCATAATATACTGTAGACATCTAGTTTTAAATAGAGATCATCCTTCGCTCCGCTATACTTAATATATAGTAGTGAATTATACTATACTCGTATTAATAAAATCCTCGAATTAATCATATGACATATTATGGTTACACTCGGTACACTAGTGTTTGATTACTGTAATTTTGGAGCTCCGAAAGTTAAAGTAATTAATTCATAAATAAATGGTATCTTATATTTAAATATTAGTAACCAATTATCCATTCAATATGTCTAAAATTTGATTAATGGTTCAATATATGATGGTTTTTTTTAGAAATTTAAATTTAATAATTTTTTGAAACTAGGGGAAATATAAAGTAGACTGGTGATTATATTTTATAATAGTAAACTATATTTATATTACTATAATTTAAATATATTTAAATATATTACTATAGTAAATGAGCATTGCTATTTGATATCCGAATATGAATGTATTGTTAATGATGTAATTTAAACACAAATATAATTTGTTTAATATATTCCGAAATTTATCACAATCGTGTTAATGGATAGATCAATTCGATCGTACATTTATGTTCTCAATATAAATTTATTTGAATTACATATATAACCTATTAGGTTATAATTATGATATATTATATTTATACAAGTTATTTATTTCAAACTATAATGGAAGTTCAATACCTATTCAAATATAGTTTCAATACATTATATAGTATACAATACACATATATTAATTTGAAACTTTGGATAAACACCTATATTAATGATATTTGATTTCAATATATGTATAATAATATTTGTTATATATTTATGTAAACTATACTGAATTTTAGATGTTAAATTAAATTTTCTACATGGAGAATTGTTGGATTTGACCAATATTTAAATCTGTTTCATACTTGTTTTTGAAAAGTAAATATTTCAAAAGTCTTTGCATTAACAGACTTCCTGTTATTGGCTATATTTCTTAATTTTCTCAAATATATTCTGTTCTTTACATAATTACTTATTAATTACTGTTATTTGTAAATGATTAATAATATATAAATATTCTTTTCACAATAACATTTTAATAATCTAGTTTTGTAATAATGTCTAACAACGAAGATTCTTTAATTCCTGATTTATATAGCAATATTGAAAATCCATCAAATAATGCTAACCCACAAGAACAAGGTAATTCAAATTATTTTTGTTTTTACAAATAATATTATTATTTATTTTAAACTAATATATTTTCCTATACGTTTTGCTAATATATTAAAATAATATTATTTAACATAACACATAAATGTAAATTTAATACTCAATTATTGAATTATTTAGTTGTATTTTTAATGATATAAATAGCATCATAATTTTTCTTTATTAATATAATTTAAGATCAATATTTAATTAAATTAATATAACTTATTTAATATATATAAGTTTATATTTTAATTGAAATCCAACCACTAACTAATCCAGAATATCAATTGTAAGTGAATATGAAAATAAATTAATTTTTTACAAATATATTATTCAAACATATTTAAATACAATAGTAATTTTTTATACTTATTCAAAAATGTATATAAACATTCTATCGCAGATAAAAATGTTGAAAATGGTGGTGAACAGGGATCTATGAGAAACGAGAGTAGCCACGAAAGTAAACCTAGACGCGACGATAGAGACAGACGGGATGATAGGGATCGCGAGAGACGCGATGACCGACGCGGAGATGACCGGGACAGGAGGGGAGGCGATGACAGGGAACGGCGCGGGGATGAACGTAGTAGACGGGGAGACGATAGAAAACCCGAAGACCGAAGAGGCGACGATAGAAAACCCGAAGACCGAAGAGGTGATGATAGAAAACCCGAAGACCGAAGAGGAGATGATAGGCGTGTACGCGACAGAAGAGAAGATCGGGACGGCGACAGGCGAAAGGATGACCGCAGAGACGACCGGAGGGATGATAGAAAGCGCCGCGACGATAGAGAAAGGAGGCGCTCGAGGTCCAGAGAGAGGCACAGGTCTCGGTCTAAGGAAAGGCATAGATCCCGCTCAAAATCTGCAGAACCTAAAGGGTAATTTATTACATTCGAATCTTTATATAGTGCGATGGTTTACATTATTAATCGCTTAAATTAAAATGTATTGAATTCATTAGAGTATTGCGCATGCATATTCAGAGATAGAGGTAAGTCGGCATTCGTCGGATACATGCGATCCGTTGACTAAACCCCGCAATTCGCAGACCGCCTAAGAAGCGAGTACGCCGCAAGCCCAACCAGTACTGGGACAAGCCGCCGATCGGATTCGAACATATCACCCCGATGCAGTACAAGGCTATGCAGGTGGCCGGACAGGTGCCTCCCTCTATGACGGTGGCGCCAGCGGCTACCGTCGCCCTGTCGACTACTGTGCCCTTTGCCGGGTCCACGATCAGTAGGCAGGCACGTCGACTATATGTCGGAAACATTCCATTTGGGGTTACAGAGGTCAGTAATCGGTCTGCGAGATCGGTTATTTTGTTTGTTTGCTGTGAATTGATTTCGGGGTATATTCAGTTGTATATTAAACAATGATTTTACTTGAACAGGGACTCAAAGTTGTTATTATATATAATTAATTATTGAATTTGGAATATGAATACATTATTGAATTAATTTTTCTTGAAAGATTAATTTTGTAAAGTTTACTTCCCAACGACTATGTGTAACTTCTAGGGAATAGCCTGGATTACCTGGATTGTAGCAAGAATAGCGGCATACTACAATGAGATCGTTCTGTAAAATTCTAATATCCCTTTCCGCTAACGCCGATTGTAGGAGGTCATGATGGACTTCTTTAACAGTCGCATGTCTGGTTCTTCCCTGCAACCCGATTTCGAAGGACACTCCGTTATTGCCTGCCAAGTTAACCTAGATAAAAATTTTGCTTTCATCGAGGTTTGTTCCACACATTGAAATATTTAATACTTACGCAGTTTATTGATATCTGCTTTAGAATTCAACACCGTAATAATTGATTAACCAATATAATTATAAAATATCTTATAAAAAAATCTAAATTTTCATCTAAAAAGTGTTTTATCGAATATTTGAAATAAAAGATAATTTCTTTATATTTTCAATTTAAAATAAATACATTTTTGACATTATATAATATCAAAAGTAAAATCTCCTGTATTATTACCTGCATTATTACCTGCATTATTACCTGCATTATTACATATATTATTACCTGTATTATTACCTGTATTATTACCTGTATTATTACCTGCATTATTACCTGCATTATTACCTGCATTATTACATATATTATTACCTGTATTATTACCTGTATTATTACCTGTATTATTACCTGCATTATTACCTGCATTATTACCTGTATTATTACCTGTATTATTACCTGTATTATTACCTGCATTATTACATATATTATTAACTGTATTATTACATGCATTATTACATGCATTATTACATGCATTATTACCTGCATTATTACATATATTATTACATATATTATTACCTGTATTATTACCTGTATTATTACCTGCATTATTACCTGCATTATTACCTGCATTATTACATGCATTATTACCTGTATTATTACCTGCATTATTACCTGTACTATTACATATATTATTACCTGTATTATTACCTGTATTATTACCTGCATTATTACATGCATTATTACATGCATTATTACCTGCATTATTACATATATTATTACCTGTATTATTACCTGTATTATTACCTGCATTATTACCTGCATTATTACCTGTATTATTACCTGCATTATTACATATATTATTACCTGTATTATTACCTGTATTATTACCTGCATTATTACCTGCATTATTACCTGCATTATTACATATATTATTACCTGTATTATTACCTGTATTATTACCTGTATTATTACCTGTATTATTACCTGTATTATTACCTTCATTATTACCTGTATTATTACCTGCATTATTACCTGTATTATTACCTGCATTATTACCTGTATTATTACATATATTATTACATATATTATTACCTGTATTATTACCTGTATTATTACCTGCATTATTACCTGCATTATTACCTGCATTCTTGATGTTTTTATTATGTGCTGCTAAATACCAATTTATGTCTTAAATTAATTCAATATTCGATGTAATAGAAATAAATTTATAAGGAATTCTTTATTTGAAATTATCAAACCACTAATTATTACAATGTTGAATATTGCGAAATTCAATGTGTAATTCATCCTAATTATTTATCTGTAGTTTCGGTCAGTGGATGAATGTACGCAAGCCATGGCCTATGACGGCCAGACCTTTCAAGGTCAAGCGCTGAAGATTCGACGTCCTCGCGATTACCAGGCTCTTCCAGGCATCACGGACCAGATTAATATGTGTATGCCAGGTTATCTATTTGTATATTCACTTCTATTTTAAATACATACCCCCTCCCCTCCCCCCTCCCCTCCGTTGGTACTTTAAAAAGGTATAAGTGGATATAGTTTTGTAAATATCACCCAGCAATGACCCAAGAAACCGGATGATGTAAATGTTATATGATGATTATTTTCGATAAAAAATAAAATAATATATTTTTAATGCAGGTATTGTATCCACGAACGTTGCTGAATCCGGTCAGAAGGTGTACATAGGCGGCCTTCCAAACTACCTCAACGATGACCAGGTAGATATTCATGACAATTGCGACGCATTTATCTCATCGAATTTATAATATAGCATTTTAGGCTATTTTTAGATAATATCCTCTGTAGTCATTTTTTATTTTCCCGTTAAACTGTTTCACTATTGGCCACTTAACTCTACCCTTTTAATTCGGTTTTACCATGCATTTCACTTGATTTCACTAAACCACGCCCACCACTGTTCCGTAGCGTAGGTCACCATTTGAGTCGTGTTACAAAGCCTCTCGTCTAATTAGTCTTAATTGTTACGGTTAATTAGATTGTTATGCTATCTACGCATGTTCAGTGAGTATAATCGAGAATACCACGTGCTTATTTACACGTGTATATCTGCATATGTATGTTAAAGCTTTAAAGTGCAAGTGACAGCATTTCAATAATCGCATATATTTATAATCCTAGTAGATGATCTCTAGTTGACTGTTATGTGTAGGGGTTATTAAAAATGGATTAGTCTTTGGGTTATTTACATAAATCTAAATCATATTGGGAAAAATTGTTTTTAAATTTTTACAGGAAATATTCCAATAAAAAATATATAATTATATAAAAATATATAATTGTAAATATTTATATATTTTATATATGAAATGTATTGATATATTTATCATATTTCACTAAAAATATTTAATATATAAATATCATATTCTAATATATTTTTTCAAAATGTTTATTTAATATATAAATAAATGAATATTGTAAAATTACAATTTTTAATAAAGTCTTCATAGTTTTGTAAATTTACAGATCAAATTAAAGCCTCTTTTTTATAACCCTTATTAATGTACTTTGTATTTTATTAGAATCATTTCATAGAATATTGTACATGTATGAATTGACTGGTAATATAGAACAATAACAAATTTATTTAATGAAGATATCAAATAAATATAATAATTATAATACAATTCTATATATGAGGTTTTATTTTTATACTGAAAATGTTGATTTTGAAATATAATTTAATTTTACATAATTTTTATTTCCGATATAAACTTTATAAACTAGTATATGAAGTTCAGCATGTAATTGTACTTGATGAATTTGAATACATATCAATACCTTTTTAATGGTAAGTAATTGTCTGTAGAAGAACATATAGAAGAATACTGTAAAGAAAATAAACTATCATAAAAATTATGCTAATGATTTTGTATGGTTATGAAATGTATTCTTGTAAAGAAAACATTCATTTATATAATTATTAACTATGTCATCTTTAAATAATTTAATCATCTATATAATATATATATTAGACTAGTCTATATATTATATATAATACCGTTATATATTAAGTTGATTAATTCTAATTTATTTGATATTTAATAAATTTGTAACATCTAATTACTTGTGATTACAGAACTGATTTTCTTTTTGATCAAAAGCTAATTTTCATAAATAATGGTGTAAACCATTATTTATGGTGTATACACCATTATAATGGTGTAAACCATTATTTATAATCAATGCAAAATCACTACTAATTTTTAAACTAGTGTCACTTGTGCTTTTAACATAACATATCAATATAACATAACATTATATATAAATATTTTCATATGAGTTATATGATAATTACATCATTTATTTCTTGAGATATTCATAAACTATTTCCCTGTGCTTCCCATGAGTGAATAGATACAATACATAATATCTGTATGATTTGGAATATTGAAATTTTCATCTGCCTCGATCGTAATCTTCAAGCTTTGTTACTAGAATGATTATTCGCTTGCTACAGGTCAAGGAGTTGCTGACGTCGTTTGGGCCATTAAAGTCATTCAACATGGTCAAGGATCAGACCTCCGGCCTGTCCAAGGGCTATGCTTTCTGCGAATATGTTGACCAATCACTTACTGACCAGGTTCGAAAACCTCTCTTATCGAGTACTGCGATTATATTTACAGAAATGATTCACGCGTATTTGTGTAGATCTAGATTTGAGTTCAGAGATGACTAGGGTTAGAGTTCAGACTAGGGTTACGTTAGTCTTCAAATGAAACTCGGCGACCTACCAACCAATGTTGTTTGAACGGTCGAGCTAATCCATTGTTTCGCATGTTTGCAGGCCTGCGCTGGACTTAATAACATGCAACTGGGAGACAAGAAATTGATTGTTCAACGTGCTACCATGAGCAGCAAGGGAGGTCTTATGCCTGCCCAGGTTCCTATGCTCTTACTGCAAGACTACTTCTATTAAATTACTATGCTAAATTTGTACAAATTTAGATTTTTAGAACTATTTCCTATGCTCGTATCTTTCAAGTAGTTGTTATTGACTCTAGGCATTAATGGCACTCTACAGGTTCAAATACCCGGCCTGAAACTTGATGATGTTTCTAATGTAGGCACTACTGAGATTATGTGTCTAATGAATATGATCGATATTGAGGAACTAGATGATGACGAGGAGTACGAAGGTTACTATATCCACATATGTTTACTATATCCACCATATGTTTACTATATCCAAATATGTTTACTATATCCACTATATTAATACCCTTACTTTACACATGCTTATTCTTACATAGATATCTTGCAAGACGTGAAGTCCGAATGCAGTAAATACGGTTACGTAAAGAGTATGGAGATCCCGAGACCCATCAAAGGAGTCGACGTTCCCGGAGTAGGTAAAATCTACATAGAGTTCTCAAACAATGAAGATTGCCAAAAAGCTCAGAATGCTCTCGCCGGCCGTAAATTCTCAAATCGTGTCGTGGTCACTTCTTTCTTTGATCAAGACAAGTACCACCAAAGAGATTTTTAAGTCGAGGGCAGTTCTTCTTTTTTATTATATAATAGTTTATGTCGATAACATTTTATAATATTGTTTGGTTTTCGAGTGAAAACTCCTAAATGACATGGTAATTGCTTTATATATTTACAAAATAATTAATTAATAAATCATGATCAATAACTATAACTGTTGGTGCTTGTCTAAGATATATGTAACAAAAGTAGAAATCTCTTCTATAAAGTCGCTGGAGGGTTGATCGTAGGGCTTTATAAATTGGTGGTCCAACAATTTGATATAATTCCACCTGTCGTCCTTTTCTTTCTGTAGGCTGCAAAATTGTAAATAATATAGAAGTTTGGTCTAACATTCTATGCACGATGTAATGGTTGTTTAAGAGGATAGTAGGATAAAGCATTCGAATCATTACCATTTGTCGATGAAATCCCTAAGTTCATCGGAGTGTTCAGCTTCCAAAGGTAATCTAGGAGCGGGGTCATCCACAACGATCTTCAATTGTTCAAAAGGATTCTTCCATCTGTAAGGAAACCTTCCCGTGGCCAGTTCATACTGCGGACGGAGGATAATATTATATGGGGGTTCATTCTTACCACATTCTTACCACCTAAGACTTCGTTAACTCGAATTCGTATACAATCTTTTTATTATTAACAATAGAATTAGATAATGACGCTTTAGAAATGTAGTGTAGGTAAAAGTTGGAAAGAGCAAGTACGTTAATTATTAACAAAACAATGCATACTCTTGTAAACCATTGAAATGCCCAAACTCCAAACATCTGATAAGATATCATATCCTTGACCATTCAATTCGGCTGGTTTAATCCTTTCAGGCTATATAGTGAATTAATAACAATGTATTGACTAGATAATGAATAAAAACAAACAGTTTCATTATAATACTTAAGACATATATTGAAAGAGTTACAAAGAACTTTCTGGAGTATTTCGTGAGAAAGTTGATGATTATTTGCAAGTTTACATAATTATTGAGCAGATATGAGATTAATTGACATTTATTTATATCTCGTGGATATTATAATATAGTTTTTGAAGCTAGTTCACATATTATATAAGTGATACTTTCTGAAGATGACGGAAAGTCAAAATCTATGTGTGTGGGGTGTGATAAGTGAGATATTAATTGGGTTTGGGGGTGGGGAAATTTTAGAAAAATTAAATTATTTTTATTATTATATTTATTATATAAAATAGTAATTTTGTTAATTTTTTATTATATATTAAAATTTGAGGTTTTAAAATTGAATAAAAACATTCAAATAAAGTATAAAAAGTCTACTCTAAGAAAATATTGATTATTTGTGTAAATTTCATTAATTTTTTAATAAATTAGTTCAATTAAATTTTATATTTGGTTAGTTATAACTATAGTTAACGATTTTTATATTATTAAAACAAAATTAAATGTTTATATTTATAGGAGTATGTTTACTTTTACTGTTATTGCATAGCTTATAAAGGTAGAAGGATTTAAAAAGATCATATCATTTTAAAAAAACTTTAAATTTAATTTTCTCAGTATTTTGAATTTTTAGACTAAAAATCCGATATCTTTTTAGTTTACAGTTCGTTTTCGATAATATTTAAACAGAATATTTAATAGTTATACCTCAAATAATTGTGTTCAACATTTTTAGAATTGATTTTAAAATATTTTATAACAGATTTATAACATTGGAATTAGTTGAAAATATATTTAAATTTTGTTCACAAATATTATATGCCATATTATATTTTTGTTGAACACAATATTTGTAGATTTGGGTTTCCTTATTACAATGCAATTCGTAGAAATTCCACATATTCGTATGAGATAACAGAATTAGCGTAAGGGTAAAATCCATATTCTTTTATTGGATCAATTCTACCCGCAGATAGCCTCGAGTAGTTTTTGACACATTGTGACACGACGACACATTGACACATTGTGACAGGTGAAAAGCTACAAGTAAAATTCACCAAATTCTGAACTATTGATCGCCGAGATAAGTGACGGCGTCGTCCTACAAACTACAAACGACACCTGGTGTACGTACCGCCATGTACAGCTTGCAGCCTGCCTCGTAAGTCTTCGCAACCGAGTTCACCATCTGAGCGGAGATTCCGAAATCGCAGAGTTTCACTTTTCCGTCGCGTTTGTTCAACAGAATGTTGGATGGTTTCACGTCTCGATGCATCACTTTTAGTTCGGACTTGAGGTAGTAGAGGGCCTTCACCACCTGCAGAGGCGACGGGGGTAGTGGGGTTTGAGGCGTGGGGGTCGCGAAGATACCGGAGCAGTGCATGCGAGAGTTAGCGGAGGGGAGGGAACGTGCGAGGGGTGAAGAGGGTAGTGGTAGAGATAGATAGTAGGTATGGGTTGTGTTAGGATTATGAATAGTGATGGGGTACAGGGTTAGTGGTAGTTGTAGTGGTGGTGGTAGTGGTAGTGTTAGTAGTAGTGGTAGTGGTAGTGGTAGTGATAGTTGTAGTGGTAGTGGTAGTGGTAATGGTAGTGGTAATGGTAGTGGTAGTGGTAGTGATAGTTGTAGTGGTAATGGTAGTGGTAGTGGTAGTGGTAGTGGTAGTGGTAGTGGTGGTGGAAGTTGTAGTTGTAGTGGTAGTGGTAGTGGTAGTGGTAGTGGTAGTTGTAGTGGTAGTGATATTGGTAGTTGTAGTGGTAGTGGTAGTGGTAGTGGTAATGGTAGTGGTAGTGGTAGTGATAGTTGTAGTGGTAATGGTAGTGGTAGTGGTAGTGGTAGTGGTAGTGGTAGTGGTGGTGGAAGTGGAAGTTGTAGTTGTAGTGGTAGTGGTAGTGGTAGTGGTAGTTGTAGTGGTAGTGATATTGGTAGTTGTAGTGGTAGTGGTAGTGGTAGTGGTAATGGTAGTGGTAGTGGTAGTGATAGTTGTAGTGGTAATGGTAGTGGTAGTGGTAGTGGTGGTGGAAGTGGAAGTTGTAGTTGTAGTGGTAGTGGTAGTGGTAGTTGTAGTGGTAGTGATATTGGTAGTTGTAGTGGTAGTGGTAGTGGTAATGATAGTGATAGTGATATTGATAGTGATAGTGATAGTGATAGTGGTAGTGGCAGTGATAGTGGTATATGTAGTGGTAGTGGTGGTGGAAGTGGAAGTTGTAGATGTAGTGGTAGTGGTAATGGTAGTGGTAATGGTAGTTGTAGTTGTAGTTGTAATGGTAGTTGTAGTTGTAGTGGTAGTGGTAGTTGTAGTTGTAGTAGTAGTGGTAGTAGTAGTGGTAGTTGTAGTGGTAATGGTAGTTGTAGTTGTAGAGATATGAGTAGGCCAGGGTACAGTAGCTGCAACGGAGGATAGGAGTAAAGGTGAGTATGATTGGGGTAAGTAGATGGGTATGGGTAAGATAGTGGTAGAGTAATGGGAGAGGATGGGGGAAGGATGGGGGGCTCATCATTGAAATGCAAAGAGGTTTGGGAAAGTTGCGGTGGTTATTTATTAGTAAAGTAACTTGAGTTTTTATTTTCAGTTATTTTAAGAGAACGCTAAATTAAGACCTACTAAACTACTACTACGATGTGGGGCAGAGGCTTAGGAAAAGGGTTAAAGGTGAAAGGTTGAAAGACTAACGCAACTGGCGATGTAGGCAAGTAGCGAATCGCTGATTTTACTTTGCTCCTTCTCGTACACCATTTTGTAAAATTTGTCCAGGGATGTATCCATGCACTCCATGCAAATCCACACGTCACCCTGAGGAGGGTGGGGAAGGATTAGAGAGGAGGTAGGGGGAGAAGAAGGGGGAGAGGAAGGGGGCATAAGATGAGTAAAGGAAGAGGAGGTAGGGAGAGAGGAAGGGGGCATGAGATGGGTAAAGGAAGAAGAGGTAGGGGGAGAGGAAGGGGGCATGAGATGGGTAAAGGAAGAGGAGGTAGGGAGAGAGGAAGGGGGCATGAGATGAGTAAAGGAAGAGGAGGTAGGGAGAGAGGAAGGGGGCATGAGATGAGTAAAGGAAGAGGAGGTAGGGGGAGAGGAAGGGGCATGATATGAGTAAAGGAAGAGGAGGTAGGGGGAGAGGAAGGGGGCATGAGATGGGTAAAGGAAGAGGAGGTAGGGGGAGAGGAAGGGGGCATAAGATGGGTAAAGGAAGATGAGGTAGGGGGAGAGGAAGGGGGCATGAGATGAGTAAAGGAAGATGAGGTAGGGGGAGAGGAAGGGGGCATAAGATGAGTAAAGGAAGAGGAGGTAGGGAGAGAGGAAGGGGGCATGAGATGGGTAAAGGAAGATGAGGTAGGGGGAGAGGAAGGGGGCATGAGATGAGTAAAGGAAGAGGAGAGGAAGGGGGCATGAGATGGGTAAAGGAAGATGAGGTAGGGGGAGAGGAAGGGGGCATGAGATGAGTAAAGGAAGAGGAGGTAGGGGGAGAGGAAGGGGCATGATATGAGTAAAGGAAGAGGAGAGGAAGGGGGCATGAGATGGGTAAAGGAAGAGGAGGTAGGGAGAGAGGAAGGGGGCATGAGATGAGTAAAGGAAGAGGAGGTAGGGGGAGAGGAAGGGGCATGATATGAGTAAAGGAAGAGGAGGTAGGGGGAGAGGAAGGGGGCATGAGATGGGTAAAGGAAGAGGAGGTAGGGGGAGAGGAAGGGGGCATAAGATGGGTAAAGGAAGATGAGGTAGGGGGAGAGGAAGGGGGCATGAGATGAGTAAAGGAAGATGAGGTAGGGGGAGAGGAAGGGGGCATGAGATGAGTAAAGGAAGAGGAGGTAGGGAGAGAGGAAGGGGGCATGAGATGGGTAAAGGAAGAGGAGGTAGGGAGAGAGGAAGGGGGCATGAGATGAGTAAAGGAAGAGGAGGTAGGGGGAGAGGAAGGGGCATGATATGAGTAAAGGAAGAGGAGGTAGGGGGAGAGGAAGGGGGCATGAGATGGGTAAAGGAAGAGGAGGTAGGGGGAGAGGAAGGGGGCATAAGATGGGTAAAGGAAGATGAGGTAGGGGGAGAGGAAGGGGGCATGAGATGAGTAAAGGAAGATGAGGTAGGGGGAGAGGAAGGGGGCATAAGATGGGTAAAGGAATAAGAGGTAGGGAGAGAGGAAGGGGGCATGAGATGAGTAAAGGAAGAGGAGGTAGGGGGAGAAGAAGGGGGCATAAGATGGGTAAAGGAAGAGGAGGTAGGGAGAGAGGAAGGGGGCATAAGATGGGTAAAGGAAGAAGAGGTAGGGAGAGAGGAAGGGGGCATGAGATGAGTAAAGGAAGAGGAGGTAGGGGGAGAAGAAGGGGGCATAAGATGGGTAAAGGAAGATGAGGTAGGGGGAGAGGAAGGGGGCATAAGATGGGTAAAGGAAGAGGAGGTAGGGGGAGAAGAAGGGGACATAAGATGGGTAAAGGAAGAGGAGGTAGGGGGAGAGGAAGGGGGCATGAGATGAGTAAAGGAAGAGGAGGTAGGGAGAGAGGAAGGGGGCATGAGATGAGTAAAGGAAGATGAGGTAGGGGAGAGGAAGGGGGCATGAGATGAGTAAAGGAAGATGAGGTAGGGGGAGAGGAAGGGGGCATGAGATGAGGTAGGGGGAGAGGAAGGGGGCATGAGATGAGCAAAGGAAGAGGAGGTAGGGAGAGAGGAAGGGGGCATGAGATGAGTAAAGGAAGATGAGGTAGGGGGAGAGGAAGGGGGCATGAGATGAGGTAGGGGGAGAGGAAGGGGGCATGAGATGGGTAAAGGAAGATGAGGTAGGGGGAGAGGAAGGGGGCATGAGATGAGTAAAGGAAGAGGAGGTAGGGGGAGAGGAAGGGGCATAAGATGAGTAAAGGAAGAGGAGGTAGGGGGAGAGGAAGGGTGCATGAGATGGGTAAAGGAAGAGGAGGTAGGGGGAGAGGAAGGGGGCATAAGATGAGTAAAGGAAGAGGAGGTAGGGGGAGAGGAAGGGGCATAAGATGAGTAAAGGAAGAGGAGGTAGGGGAGAGGAAGGGGGCATGAGATGGGTAAAGGAAGAAGAGGTAGGGGGAGAGGAAGGGGGCATGAGATGAGTAAAGGAAGAGGAGGTAGGAGGAGAGGAAGGGGGCATGATATGAGTAAAGGAAGAAGAGGTAGGGGGAGAGGAAGGGGCATAAGATGAGTAAAGGAAGAGGAGGTAGGGGAGAGGAAGGGGGCATGAGATGGGTAAAGGAAGAAGAGGTAGGGGGAGAGGAAGGGGGCATGAGATGAGTAAAGGAAGAGGAGGTAGGGGGAGAGGAAGGGAGCATGAGATGGGTAAAGGAAGAAGAGGTAGGGGGACAGTAAGGGGGCATGAGATGGGTAAAGGAAGAAGAGGTAGGGGGACAGTAAGGGGGCATGAGATGAGTAAAGGAAGATGAGGTAGGGGGACAGGAAGGGGAGTGCAGAGGTGAGTTGATAATGCTGATAGGACCGCAGATAAACCTCACGAAACAAGGCTCCGTAAAAGGTGACAGTATAAGGGCAAGATCCAGTCTTCATCGAAACATTGAGGTCCATCAGCAAGCGCTTTTGTTCCAACGAATTCATAGTCAACGCGATTTTCTGTGGGATGAGATGAGATGGTGGTAATAAGACAACGATGGGGGGAGGAGGGGGGGAGGGAGGAGGAGAGAGGGAATGGCTTAGAGTAGTAGGAAAAGATGGGATGGGAAGGCAAGTGGTGATTAGGGAAAGACGCAGAGAAGCGATAAGGAGACACAATATGAGTAGCACGTGTGAGGCAATGGGAAAGACTAGGAGAGAGGTATTCCTCTTAAGGCATAAACAAAGGGAAAGGAGGCAGGGAAGAGCATTTAAAGATATCGACGAGTAAAGGGAAAAATTAGGGAAATAGATGAATAGATGAGGATCAGAAAAAAGATAGTGAGTGGGAGTGGAAGTGGGAGTGTGTGTGTGGGGGTGTGTGTGGGATGGTGTGTGTGTGGGGGTGTGTGTGGGAGTATGTGAGAGGAGAAAGGAAGATGAAAGGAAAGGGAAAAATTAAATTCTCAGTTGTTTCATATTTACTATTTGTGATTTAGGCTAGTAATAATTAAATAGTATATAAACTATACAATCATAAACGGTAGAGTAAATCATATGCAACAAATGCATTCATACAAAAAACATAATTATATTGTTAATAAAGTCTAAATTCATATATTTAAATTAGTTTTAATAATAAATAAACTGACTCAATAATTAATAATTAATGTATTATAAACTGGAAAAACCTATATTTATTAGTCTAATCATATATATTTATTTGAACTCGAATGACAGATAAATTGAATACGATTTCATTTTTATAATACTATAAATATTAATAAATAATTAACTATAGATACGGGAGATTTTGTTATAATATTAAAAATAGGTATTGTATTGTCTAAGCAATACAATTGTTTTTGACTAAAACAAGAAATGTAAGTAAAAAGCATTATATTAATAAATTAGATTGTTTACTTAGAAATGATTTGTGTCAAAGGTCAACATTACTAGAAGACAAAATAATAATATATGTAAAACATTCCTGACTAAAAAAAACGGAGTTTAAAGTATGAAAAAGAAATAGCTCATAATGGACAGTAAACATAGAATGAATTCACTCATTGGTTACTTAGATGTAGTAGTATCATGGAAGCATATCATGGAATACACCATTCCCATAGCATTCGCACACATCTCTATTAACCATACACACTCACACATACATACATACACACACACACGTACACACGCACACACACACAAACAGGCATCCACGCACACGCACACACACACACACATGCACCCAAAAACAGGCACAAACAGGCACACACACACACACACATACACACTCTACAAACACACAAACATGCACCCACAAACAGGCACACACACACACACACATACACACTCTACAAACACACAAACATGCACCCACAAACAGGCACACACACACACACACACGCACACATACAAACACACAAACACACACACACGCACACATACACACTCTACAAACCTTCACAGCCATAATCGTGGCAGTTTCTCGGTGTTGGTACTTTGTGACGGTTCCATAAGCGCCGGCACCAAGCTCCGATAACTGTTATGTAACACAGGGTTTGGGGGGTGAGGAGTGTGTGATAGAGTGAAGGAGTGTGCGAGGAGTGTGTGGTATCGTAGACTTAATAACTACACCTTTTCAAGTGATTTTAATGATTGAGAATTTTCAATTTCACGGAATATTCTTATCATATGTCAACAAAACTAAATTTAAAGTGGAAAATACAAAGTTCACAAAAGATCTAGAATTACATGTCACTTATCATAACATATAAAAACTAAACGCAACAATGAGAGTATTTGAAAAAGTATTCTTCCCGATTAAAAAAAAAGATAAAAAAAACACTTATTAAACAAAGAGAATAATGCTTACGATATATTTGAAGGAAAAAATGTTATATTCTAATAAAATATAGACTTGAATTGATATTTTCAGTTGACTGGAGTAGGGGATAAGAACACGGAAGCCACGATGAGTAGTAGAGATGTGTTAGTGTAATGTGTCAGTGTAATGTGTAGAAGATAATGGATAGGGCATAGTGTAATATATTAATTTGGGATTTCTGATTGAAATTAGAGTGGATGTTGGGGATAGAGTGGTAGTTAGAGTGGGACTTGGAGTGGGAGTTGGTGTGGAAGTTAGAGTGGTAGTTAGAGTGGAACTTGGTGTGGGAATTGAAGTGGGACTTGTAGTTTAATTATGTATTCGAGAGCTTATCAGAGTTGCCAGCTTCTCAAGACCTCATACAGTAACTAGAGTAGCTACAGTAACTACGGCAACTACAGTAACTACAGTAACTACAATAACTACAACAACTACAGTAACTACAGTAACTACAGCAACTACAGCAACTACAGCAACTACAGTAACTACAGTAACTACAGTAACTACGGCAACTACGGTAACTACAGCAACTACGGTAACTACAGTAACTACAGCGAGTTCAGTCATGAATATGATTACGGTCTAATCGCATTAAAACAACACACTCGCCGTTACTCGCGATCTACCTAGTGCTACGACGGTGTACCGCGCGTACCACTAGGTAACTACTCATTGGGCCGACATTACTTATCTCAGCGCGAGAGTAGAATTGCCAACGCAAACGACGCAATTTCGGCGTATTCGGTGACTGGATGCCACCGCCATGTCTAAATATTTCTATTTATAGAAGGCGCGCAATTAACGTCCGGTGATTAATTAGCGCCGTAAACGTAGCGCCGTGGGGTTGAGTAGTTAACGGGTGTACGGGCAGACCGGTAGCTCGTCGATTGGACGGGGAGCGGACGAGGCCCGCGCGTGGGTTTTAATCGCGGTCCCTCGGTGGTGCAATGGCCTGCGCCTTCTGCGAAATACTCATCGGCGTTAACATCGGCGTTACCATCGGCGTTACGCTAAACTGAATACCGCAGCAAACGCTACACTGAATACCAGAGCAAACACAACGTAAACACTACACTCTACATTACACCATACGCTAGACCTCATAGATAAATCCATAGCTACCACTTAGGTAACTCTACTCTCTACTCCATATGTTACTCTACTGCTACATGGTACAATGTACCAGGTACAGGTACCTGTACCTGGTACCTGGTACATGATATAATATACCCAACTCTCTAATCTACTTGTCAATACATATATTGTTCTATCTATAATATAAGATTAATGATTAGTTTTTATTATCCTTTATATAATTTAATTTATCGTTATAATTATGATTATTATATAAATTAGAATATTTTTAATAATAGGTTATATTATTGCAAAGATTATTTATAAATTCTATTATTATTGATTAGAATGTTGCTTATTTCGAATAGTTGCGATAGAATATAAACACACATATGTTATGTAATACAACGCCTATAATGTACAGCGAAAACCCACTCAAAAACTCTATTCTGCGTGGGGTAGGGTGGAATTGTTACAATCTAATCTGCGACACAGGGGGTAGGTGATGGGTAGGGTAGAGCGAGAGGTAGGGTGGAGTGAGGGGTAGGCGATGGATAGGGTAGAACGAGGGGTATGTGAGGGTTAGTGTAGATAGATGGGTAGGTGAGGGGTAGAACAAGGGGTAGGTGATGGGTAGGGTAGAGCGAGGGATGGGTAGGCGAGGGGTAGAGTAGAGCGAGGGGTAGGGTAGAGCCAAGGGTAGGCGAGGGGAAGGGTAGAGCCAAGGGTAGAGCGAGGGTAGGGTAGAGCGAGGGTAGGCGAGGGGTAGGGTAGAGCGAGGGGTAGGGTAGGGCAAGTGGTAGGCGAAGATTAGAGTAGAGCGAGGGGTAGGGTAGAGCCAAGGGTAGGCGAGGGGAAGGGTAGAGCGAGGGTAGGGTAGAGCGAGGGTAGGCGAGGGGTAGGGTAGAGCGAGGGGTAGGGTAGGGCAAGTGGTAGGGCAAGTGGTAGGCGAGGGTTAGAGTAGAGCGAGGGGTAGGGTAGAGCCAAGGGTAGGCGAGGGGAAGGGTAGGCAAGGGTAGGGTAGAGCGAGGGTAGGGTAGGCAAGGGTAGGGTAGAGCGAAGGTAGGGTAGAGCGAGGGTAGGGTAGAGCGAGGGTAGGGTAGAGCCATGGGTAGGGTAGAGCCATGGGTAGGCGATGGGAAGGGTATGCGAAGGGTAGGCGAGGGGTAGGGTAGAGCGAGAGTAGGGTAGGCGAGGGGTAGGGTAAAGCCAAGGGTAGGCGAGGGGAAGGGTAGAGCGAGTGGTTGGGTAGAGCCAAGGGTAGAGTCAAGGGTTGAGCGAGGGTAGGGTAGAGTGAGGGTAGGGTAGAGCGAGGGTAGGGTAGAGCGAGGGTAGGGTAGAGCGAGGGTAGGGTAGAGCGAGGGTAGGGTAGAGCGAGGGTAGAGCGAGTGTAGGTTAGGCGAGGGGTAGGGTAGAGCGAGGGTAGGGTAGGCAAGGGGTAGGGTAGAGCGAGGGTAGGGTAGGCAAGGGGTAGGGTAGAGCGAGGGTAGGGTAGGCAAGGGGTAGGGTAGAGCCAAGGGTAGGCGAGGGGAAGGGGAGAGCGAGTGGTTGGGTAGAGCCAAGGGTAGAGTCAAGGGTTGAGCGAGGGTAGGGTAGAGCCAAGGGTAGAGCGAGGGTAGGGTTGAGCGAGGGTAGAGCGAGGGTAGGGTAGGCAAGGAGTAGGGTAGAGCGAGGGTAGGGTAGGCGAGGGGTAGGGTAGAGCCATGGTTAGAGCCAGGGGTAGGCAAGGGGAAGGGTAGAGCGAGGGTAGGGTAGGCGAGGGGTAGGGTAGAGCCAAGGGTAGGGTGAGGGTAGGGTAGGCAAGGGGTAGGGTAGAGCGAGGGTAGGATAGGCGAGGGGTAGGGTAGAGCCAAGGGTAGGGTGAGGGTAGGGTAGGCAAGGGGTAGGGTAGAGCGAGAGTAGGGTAGTGCCAAGGGTAGAGCAAGGGGTAGGGTAGAGCGAGGGTAGGGTAGAGCGAGGGTAGGGTAGGCGAGATGTAGGGTAGAGCCAAGGGTAGGGTGAGGGTAGGGTAGAGCGAGGGTAGAGCGAGGGTAGGGTAGGTGAGGGTAGGTGAGGGTAGGGTAGAGCCAAGGGTAGGGTAGGGTAGAGCGAGGGTAGAGCGAGGGTAGGGTAGGGTAGGGTAGAGCGAGGGGTAGGGTAGAGCGAGGGTAGGGTAGGGTAGGGTAGGTGAGGGTAGGTGAGGGTAGGGTAGAGCCAAGGGTAGGGTAGGGTAGAGCGAGGGTAGAGCGAGGGTAGAGCGAGGGTAGGGTAGAGCGAGGGTAGAGCGAGGGTAGGGTAGGGTAGGGTAGGGTAGAGCGAGGGTAGGGTAGGGTAGGGTAGGGTAGAGCGAGGGGTAGGGTAGAGCGAGGGTAGGGTAGAGCGAGGGTAGAGGAGGGTAGGGTAGAGCGAGGGTAGAGCGAGGGTAGGGTAGGGTAGGGTAGGGTAGAGCGAGGGGTAGGGTAGAGCGAGGGTAGGGTAGGGTAGGGTAGGTGAGGGTAGGTGAGGGTAGGGTAGAGCCAAGGGTAGGGTAGGGTAGAGCGAGGGTAGGGTAGAGCGAGGGTAGAGCGAGGGTAGGGTAGGGTAGGGTAGGGTAGAGCGAGGGGTAGGGTAGAGCGAGGGTAGGGTAGGGTAGGGTAGGGTAGAGCGAGGGGTAGGCTAGAGCGAGGGTAGGGTAGAGCGAGGGTAGAGCGAGGGTAGAGCGAGGGTAGGGTAGGGTAGGGTAGAGCGAGGGTAGGGTAGGCAAGAGGAAGGGTAGGCAAGGGGTAGGGTAGGCAAGGGTAGGGTAGAGCGAGGGGTAGGGTAGGCAAGGGGTAGGGTAGGCAAGGGGTAGGGTAGAGCGAGGGGTAGGGTAGGCAAGGGGTAGGGTAGAGCGAGGGGTAGGGTAGGCAAGGGGTAGGGTAGAGCGAGGGGTAGGGTAGGCAAGGGGTAGGGTAGGCGAGGGGAAGGGTAGGCAAGGGTAGGGTAGAGCGAGGGTATGGTAGGCAAGGGGTAGGGTAGAGCGAGGGTTAGAGTAGAGCGAGGGGTAGGGTAGAGCCAAGGGTAGGCGAGGGGAAGGGTAGGCAAGGGTAGGGTAGAGCGAGGGTATGGTAGGCAAGGGGTAGGGTAGAGCGAGGGTTAGAGTAGAGCGAGGGGTAGGGTAGAGCCAAGGGTAGGCGAGGGGAAGGGTAGGCAAGGGTAGGGTAGAGCGAGGGTATGGTAGGCAAGGGGTAGGGTAGAGCGAGGGTTAGGGTAGAGCGAGGGGTAGGGTAGAGCGAGGGGTAGGGTAGAGCGAGGGGTAGGGTAGAGCGAGGGGTAGGGTAGGCAAGGGGTAGGGTAGAGCGAGGGTAGGGTAGGCAAGGGGTAGGGTAGAGCGAGGGGTAGGCGAGCCTTAGTCTCATCCTAGTTTAGTAGCGAATGCACATAATTATGAAACAAGGACGTCGCATTTCCAGGGAATTTGACAGTAATGCTAATTACGTAAGTAGTGATTCAGAGAAGTGAGTCATAAGCAATGGTCTCTCTTTCAGTTCATTAAGCGTTGCTATGAGATTGCAGATTTAATAGTCATCGAAGGAAAGCAGGAGAGGTCAGCCCTCTTCCCCTCCCACTCATCGATGAAAACAACTACATAATACATTAGCAACCTAGGAATGGATTCGATTGTATAATCAAATTATATCATTAGCAAGAGGATGATAATGACAGCTATTAAACATAACCATTTATTCGGATTATTTAAAGAATAAGCAGAATCCTATAGACCCGAATGTAAATTAGTCTAATCTATTATAAAAATTATAATAATTATATCTCCCAATAATAATTCTATAGGTGCAGAAATGCTAGATGACGCTGTAATGGCATTAGAAAACATAGCAACCGATGTAACCAAGTGATGTAACTATTATACATTCTTATATAATTATTTTAAATAAAATAGAAATATAATATATTTAAAATACAAATATATTTTCTCATTTGCTATGTATAGAAAAAAAACAAAATGATCTGGTGGTTTTTTGGTAATCTGATAGCTGTAGCAAACATAATGATGTAATAGCTGTAGAAAAAATTATGATGTAATATATGTAGCAAACATAATGATGCAATAGATGTATGAAAACATAATGATGTAATAGATGTAGCAAACATAGTTATGTAATAGCTGTAGCAAATATAATGATGTAATAGCTATAGCAAACATAATGATGTAATAGCTGTAGCAACCATAATTATGTAATAGATGTAGCAAACATAATGGTGTAATAGCTATAGCAAACATAATGATGTAATAGCTGTAGCAAACATAATGGTGTAATAGCTGTAGCAAACATAATGGTGTAATAGCTATAGCAAACATAATGGTGTAATAGCTATAGCAAACATAATGATGTAATAGCTGTAGCAAACATAATGGTGTAATAGCTGTAGCAAACATAATGGTGTAATAGCTATAGCAAACATAATGATGTAATAGCTATAGCAAACATAATGGTGTAATAGCTATAGCAAACATAATGATGTAATAGCTGTAGCAAACATAATGGTGTAATAGCTGTAGCAAACATAAGGGGGTAATAGCTGTAGCAAACATAATGGTGTAATAGCTGTAGCAAACATAAGGGGGTAATAGCTATAGCAAACATAATGGTGTAATAGCTATAGCAAACATAATGATGCAATAGATGTAGCAAACATAGTTATGCAATAGTTATAGCAAACATAATGATGTAATAGATGTAGCAAACATAATGGTGTAATAGTTATAGCAAACATACTGATGTAATAGCTATAGCAAACATAATGATGTAATAGCTGTAGCTAACATAATGATGTAATAGCTGTAGCAAACATAGTTATGCAATAGTTATAGCAAACATAATGATGTAATAGCTATATCAAACATAATGATGTAATAGCTATAGCAAACATAATGATGCAATAGATGTAGCAAACATAATGGTGTAATAGTTATAGCAAACATACTGATGTAATAGCTATAGCAAACATAATGATGTAATAGCTGTAGCTAACATAATGATGTAATAGCTGTAGCAAACATAGTTATGCAATAGTTATAGCAAACATAATGATGTAATAGCTATATCAAACATAATGATGTAATAGCTATAGCAAACATAATGATGCAATAGATGTAGCAAACATAATGGTGTAATAGTTATAGCAAACATACTGATGTAATAGCTATAGCAAACATAATGATGTAATAGCTGTAGCTAACATAATGATGTAATAGCTGTAGCAAACATAGTTATGCAATAGTTATAGCAAACATAATGATGTAATAGCTATAGCAAACATAATGATGTAATAGATATAGCAAACATAATGATGTAATATCTATAGCAAACATAATGATGTAATAGCTGTAGCAAACATAATGATGTAATAGGTTCGTAAAATCCTTTGATGTGACGACAAGATCAATAAATAATAAAAAAAAGAAATTATGCATTGCAAAAAATGATTGCAATCAACTGGAATGTTTACATTGAATTTCTTGAAATATCAATATTTAATATTTAATAACTAATGCATTATTACTGAAATGTACGAGGTCGGTGGGGAATACTTCAATAATGAAAATTCATTCATTTCAATGTTAATAATGCTATACGATAATACATATATGCCAATTTCAACTAGTGTTTGAGTAAATGGTATATTACTAATGGAAGCAGCATTGAGAATACTAAGAAAGGGGTTTGGTAAAGAAAATTGTTTAGTAAATGAAGGGGTTTAGTAAGTAAAGGGTTTAGTAAAGAAAGGGGTTTAGTAAAGAAAGGTGTAGTAAATAAAGGTGTAGTAAATAAAGGGGTTTAGTAATGAAAGGTGTAGTAAATAAAGGGGTTTAGTAAAGAAAGGTTTAATAAATAAAGGGGTTTAGTAAATAAAGGGGTTTAGTAAAGAAAGGTGTAGTAAATAAAGGGGTTTAGTAAATAAAGGGGTTTAGTAAAGAAAGGTGTAGTAAATAAAGGGGTTTAGTAAAGAAAGGTGTAGTAAATAAAGGGGTTTAGTAAAGAAAGGGGTTTAGTAAATAAAGGGGTTTAGTAAATAAAGGTGTAGTAAATAAAGGGATTTAGTAAAGAAAGGTGTAGTAAATAAAGTGGTTTAGTAAAGAAAGGGGTTTAGTAAATAAAGGGGTTTAGTAAATAAAGGGGTTTAGTAAATAAAGGGGTTTAGTAAATAAAGGGGTTTAGTAAAGAAAGGTGTAGTAAATAAAGGGGTTTAGTAAGGAAAGGTGTATAGTAAATAAAGAGGTTTAGTAAAGAAAGGTTTAGTAAAGAAAGGGGTTTAGTAAAGAAAGGGGTTTAGTAAATAAAGGGGTTTAGTAAATAAAGGGGTTTAGTAAGGAAAGGTGTATAGTAAATAAAGAGGTTTAGTAAAGAAAGGTTTAGTAAAGAAAGGGGTGTAGTAAAGAAAGGGGTTTAGTAAATAAAGGGGTTTAGTAAATAAAGGAGTTTAGTAAAGAAAGGTGTAGTAAATAAAGGGGTTTAGTAAAGAAAGGTGTATAGTAAATAAAGAGGTTTAGTAAAGAAAAGGGTTCAGTAAATAAAGGGGTTTAGTAAATTACAGAAGATGTTAATGGAAAATCGTATTTTCTGAAAATTTATATTAATAATTATTAAAGTTATTTAATATATAATTACGAATATACATACTACTACTATATAGTATATACTATATAGTATATACTATATAATATACTAGAACAATTGTGCTCCTTTCGAATACAATTTATGAACAAAGTGACCGAATAATCTGGGTACGGAGTTAATAGGCAATATTATTAAATAACAATTATTTGAGATATTTGGAGTGGTTTTTTTTCCATACACAATAGAGTGGTGAAATTTCATTTCAGCGCCGAAATCTCTACAATGCGGACATTACAGTTACACCTGGTAGCAAATACAATAAGATAAGCGACACAATGCGAGGTGAGCTCGCTGCTCGACCATATCTAGTCACCCAATCATCAGTAACATTACATGATGCAACTCCCAAAGATTGCATATAAAACAACATACATAATATATCTATTAACATTTTTGATAACATATTTGATAATACACTTTTTATTGTTACAACTGCCATAAGATACAATATAAATACTATTAATATATACTAGTGGCTAAATTAACGCAATAAAACGTAGTTTAGGTGTGTTTTATCAGGTTTGTAGATTATATAAAAATATAATAAAATCTGAAATGGTTATTTCTGTATAGATAACAATATAATATATCTATTAAATAGATTTTAATTATGCAAGCAAAATATGTTGTTGTCAAATACTGTTTTAAATGTTGAAAAAATAAAACATCCATTATTCTACCAGTATAGATATGTGTCTAAAGCATGCAATTCATACAATACCCGTGCAAACCTCAAATACCTGTCCACAACTAGATATTCAGGTATGCAATTATCTACGTTAATGATTTTTTGAATAAATATTATAATTAATGTCAATATTTGCGTTAATTTACCCTTGCTAGTTAATTAAAAGTATATAACATAGTTTAAAAAGTGATATCATTATATTTTACTATAGTATTTCACAGAAATGTTTACGTCATTAGGTCATTATTTAAATCTAGGAAATTTCAATATTATACACAATTGTATAATTGTATCGAAAATAATGTATGCCAAATAAATGATATGTTTGTGGGTGTGAGTGTGTACATATCTAAACCTTAATCAAGTCATCGGAGTCCACTTGGAAGGACTTTTCATCTATTGTAATAGTTGTGATCGAATCCAAATCAAGCGGGGGTCTAAAAATAAGGTTTTATAAATATAATTAATTGAAACTTTATCGCAATTTAAAATATATTTATTTATTATTAAATATTTAATTACATGTCTCAAACTTTGGTTTTTCAATGGCCGTAGTAGGAGTGAGATTGAATTTACGAACTTTCTTGCCTAGAATTGGCATAAAAATCATAATATAATAATTAATAACGAGGTTAAGAAATGTATGTTTATGTGATCAAATATAATAGTATATTGTCATTAATATAGGTTTTTTATAAAAAACACAATAAGAATATTAACCATGCATATTTCTCGTATACCCTTCGGTATAATGATAACAATGTGTGCCTACATGTTTATGAAAGATTAATAAATTAATAAGCAATACTATTAATGTAATATCAATATAAATCAAAGTTAATAGTTCTTGCATATTTCATACAATTATTTTAAATATGAAAAATCAATTAAATATACAATTAATTTAATTATCTATACATATTTGTAGTTATTTGTTCAATATTACGAAATAATAATGTATGATATACTGTATAAATCTACATAGTATTATTAGTTACGATTATCTGGGAATCAAAACTAAATATTTTTAATACACATTTATGATTTATTACTAATATTACAGAATATGATATTTACAGATGGTTTGTCAAAGTAAATTGCGTGCAATACTGTTTGATAAAATTTAGTAAGAACAAATATATTTATTAATATTGTATACTATTAATAAAAGGAAATTCTATAAATGTATAGAACCTTTGATATCAATAATAAATATTATTCAAATGCAAATTTCATAATTTACAAAATTGTTGAGGAAACTAGAAATGTTATGATTTTGAAAATAATCAAAAGGTGGCCAGAACTTATATATAGACGGCGCTATTGCATTTAATCATTGCAATGGATTTTTAAGCATTTAAATATTTATCATATAATTTCAATTATAAATGTTATAATACTAAGTGTTTATTTTTTAATAATTATTATATAGTTTTTTTAAATATAAATATTACTTTTAAATACAAAATGTTAAATGATGATGCTGAATACAAAGTTAGTTACTTTTACAATTTAAATATTATAATTTTTTCCCAGTATTTTGTTCATAAAATTCTATAAAAATTCATTATACATATTTCTATTAATTATATTATATTAATACATATGTAATATTTATGTTCATATAATTATTATTTGTTTTATAAAAATACTTATTATATATTGTATTAAATAGAGAATATACCCAACATGTAATATCATTTTATTTAAATTCTCATCTGAAATAAAAATTAAAAAAATCATATACATTGTATAGACTATATATTACATTACTATTTCAATAATGATTAAATGCAATGCTGAACTATGACATTAATTATTGATATACAATTAATAATTTATTTTGTAAATTAAATATTAATAAATGAATTTACAGTATAACAACCATGTATATGTTATTCCTATATTGTTGACTATTCAATTTTTTATATAAAAAACAAATATATACAATATATAATTTTATTTTTCTAAAATAATTTTAATCTTAACTTTATTGAGTTTAAATTAAATTACTTAAGTTATGTTTAGTTAATAATGAAATATATTATTAAATAATTAAGCTTATTTTATTGTAAGATATTTATAATTTGAAATTAATAATAATAGTTAAATTGGTATTATTATTAGAGTCAATATAATAAATTTAAAAAAAATTGTGTTGGAATAATTTAGGTATATGAAATATAAACTAATTTATATTTATTGTATACTTAGTAAATGTACGAATTATAGTTTATCTAAATTTAGTTATTACAAATGATTTATAATTATAACTTTATAAATATGGTTTCTTAACCAGAAGAATAAAAAATAGTAGAATAAAAATTTTCACGTTAAATGTTTTTGTTCTATAAACTATTCTAATATTTATATAATAAAATTTAAATGCATATTTGTAATTGTTGACTTTCAAATGAACCAGTTTATAAACCTAAGCAATTTGATGATATAATTAACAATATAAGATTTTTAAATACAATTCTTTTCATTCTTTTAAGAAACATCTCTCTAAAAATCTGATGTTTTATTTTTATTATAAAAAACAATAGACTAGTTCATTTAAATAAAAATGAATAATTACATCCAATTATTTTCATATAATTTTACTAAGACCTTTTGATAATATATTGTCATATAGAGAAGAATTTAAAATTTAAAAACTTTATTATTATTTTCCAAATTTATTTTGAATATATTTAATTATTTCCATTTTTATATATAACCTTCCTAATATATCATGATTTCCTTTTAACTTCCGTTAAAGATTCAAAATAAATCCAGTAAAATTTAAAATTGTAGAAACTTTGTTATATAGTTATTCATTTTATATACAATTGTATTTCACATTTACATTTTCTTAAATACAAGTTTGTATTAAATATAATAAGGAACATATTTAAAATTCAGATACAAATGTTATAAAATTACATTGTTATAACGTGTTATAAATCGGAGTTTAATTTATGTATTGATAATTATTATTAATCCTCCTTGATATATTTTGAGTTATAATATCTGAGTGAGAGAAGAACCTGTGCAAATGGCTACATGTTTTTTAATATTAAAGATTTTGTAGTCAAAATTTGTGACAATACTTTTACGACCTCTGTTCAGGGGTTTACTAATTTTTGGATGTTTACAAATTTTGTTTCCCCCGTAAAATGCCTTTTTTTACCCCGATTGCATAAGCGTGGTAACAGGACATTTCTTATGGACATATTTTTTTAACATTGGCTGTTTCTATACTCCGCGAGTTTGTATGTATTTGCATATTCGAAAAAACTAAATACATCATTACCAGCAACTGGATGTCGATTTTAAAAATTGTTATATTTGTTACACTTGAGCGATGCTTAACTATTAAAATAGTAAAATATTTAGGAAGATCTTTTTTATAATTCTACAATGGTTGTCCCTTCTCGGAAAAAGGTTGAAAATAATTAAATTAGTATAATATATATATAATTTTTAGTATGTAAGATTTTCTAATTTATTATATATGGATAGTTTCTACAATGTTGTATCTCTATAATTTTAGATTTCGTTTTAATTAGAATAGTAATTCAGCCCTTATGTCTATCCTAAGCACTGTTATATACTAACTTTGACATTGCTGATATCAGACTCTAGACGGTAAACATAAAAAATTAACAGTTTCTATTTATAGAAATGAGCTCATTAATTGCGCATTCATTTATAGTTGATTATGGACGACACGACTGAGATTATAAAATATGAATACGGATTCAGAATCTTTGCTCTTTAAGATAACAATTCAAAATCCTGGAATTATAATTCTTATTAAGATAATAATTCAAGATTATTAAATTTAACAATTTAGAAAAAAAATTTAAAACCTATATAATATAATTAAAATTGTAATTATTTGAAAATTTTCTCTAAATAATTTTAGATTGATTTTTATTATAATTTTATTTTGTTATGCTATTAAATATTTAAACATAGTATCATCAGACAATTTCCAGGTTTTATATCAATATATTTTATCTCAAATACTTAGTGTTTATTTATTTATTTATTATATTGTATCAATATATATATATAAATATATATATATATATATATATATTAGTTTACTATAATATACACCCAATAGAATATAAAATCCATCATAATATCAATGCAGCATAAAATTGTAAGTGGTATGCCGATCTACTTTGATGGGGGTTATGTAACCTGCAAACTGTATATTCCTAATAACAAGAAATAAATCAAAACAATGTGGGACCCATGTTACAAGTGTATGTTTATGATTACTATAAAAGTATATGATCATTGTAATATATGTGTATTTCTTTTATGTAATACAATATTTAATATATTTTTTATTTTTATGGTCATATATGCCATACAGTTGTTATTTATGTATTTTGTATTTTTTTATTAATTAATATATTATATATATTCATTTATTATAAAAACATTGCTAGAAATTTTAAAAATTTGATCACCCACAAATAAAATAATTATAGTATTTGGTTACATTATTTATTTACATATTTACTTAAAAATTAATTAATCTTATCTTACAATTTATATTATTTTATTTTATTGTTATTATACTTGTATTAATATTATATTAATATATAATAACAATAGTAAATGATTGGTGTATATATCTAGCAATATAAATAACATAAAAGTTAAATTAAATTATAAAAATATATTTATATTGATTTAAAATAGATTTAGAATTAAAATATTCCAAGAAAATGATAAAATATATTGTATATATATATATATATATATATATATTCTGATTAATTAATATAAATAGGGATTTATAAAAAATATAGAAAATGATTTCAAAGTGATGTATCATAATGTAAAATATTTTAATTAATTATATATATATAAATATAATATATAGTGAAATATAGCGCTATTTATAAATTAAAAAAATGATATAAATTCATGATTCCTGTACAATTTACATAATATGTTCTATATTTCAATTTTATAATATGTCTCACATACGTATTGATTGACATAATTTAGTATTTCATAATCAATAATAGTGATATATATATTTGTAGATATATATACTCGAGAATGGAACCTATTGTTTGAAATGTTATTCTTGTTTTAAGTTTCATCTTTAATCTCATAATATATAGTATACTACATACTTAAAATTTTACGTAATTATGTTTCCATCATTTATAAAAGTTAAATAATGATACATTTAAATATCGAGAGTATTATCTTTTTTAGATCAAGATTAAGTGAAATAAATATTAATACATATACCTACTTTGTATATATTACAATTAAAGTACATATAATAAATATTAACATTGAGACTTGATAACTAAGAGCTATATATTAACATAAGATAAGGAAGGAAATGTAATTATCGCAGTTAACCCATTTCCAGTAAAATTTTACTAGTGTGATTATTTAATGAATTTATACCAATATTATACCAAATCAAATTGATACAATTTTTTACTGTAAAGCATATACAAAATCGGTACTATGAACTTATTTGTGAATTGAATTGAAATATATATATGTATATCTTGAAAATACATTTGGTATTTGGTATAACAAAACATTAAGATATTATTTAAGATTATTAATTATTCATATTTTTATATATTATATTCTTATAATATTTCTCTTGACCCTTATTACCTCAATAACTATTTTATCACTTAGTAGCTAATATAGTGATATAATAGTTCTGTAAAATTATTTAATGGTTCTAGAAAACTATAATATAATTAAAGAAATTATGTAATGTAAAAAAAGGATGGTAAATTTCATTTTTAATAATGTCCCATAACTAAATAAATATTCCAGGATATTTTATTTTTTAGTTTATTGCTTTAAAATTTTGATTACATTTGTTTATTTTAAAATATTTAAGATTTTACAAAACTATTGTCTCCCTTATTTCTGAGAAATGTGTATTACTTGAAAACTTGATATTATGGATTTTTGTATTAAAACAGTAAAGTTTGAATATAACAAATCTTCATTTTTCTTTAGTTTGTGAAATCATCATATACATTTTAGATAACACTATCTTTTTTATAATGATTTTAAAATTATATTACATTACAGCAAAAATTATTTTTGAGTCAACTTTTATTTTAGATATATTTGTTAGAATAAATAATACTTATCATTTTTATCATATGTCTTATTAAACTATCACTTGAATTATAACTAATTTATAAGAACAACTAGATTGTTATATTTTGCAATTGTAAAACTGTATTTGATACAAGTAATTTACTTGTTTAAAGTAATTCATTCATTTTTTAATTGATATGTGACATATGTTTTTCGTCAATGTGTAACATTGACATAAAGTGTTAATAATAATATTGTTTAAAATAAAATAATTTAATTAAATTATCATGAACTATTTAAAAGTAAATACATGTTTATTAATAATATTTTGTATTGTATTTTCTATATTGTATTTTGTTTATTATTTATATATCTAACTAAAAATTCTATAGTTCTTTTGTAATTTATCTTTGATATGTTTGTTTATTTATTATGAAAGCATATTGTTATATATTTTGAAATAGAATTTTAAAATATATGAATTCAAAGTCTAAAAATTTGCAACTAATTTTGAGACTTTCGATGATGGATTTATCAATATTTACAAATATTACAACTGTTTATTGTCTTATGATTCATATATAAAACATATTAAAATCATGATCTATTTTAAATGTTTGATAGTACACTTATTAGTTATTAAGATTATAATCACATATCATTTTAAAGCATTCTAATGCAAATTAATTATGATTAACCTGCAATTAAGAATCTTATAAACTAAATTAAGAGTAATAAATACTCAATAATACAATAATAAGTTATGGTGATATCAGTATATTTGTAATTGATATTTTAAAAATATTTACATTTATATTTGTATTATAAAATCGATTATAGATAATACATAATTTGCACCAAAATATATATATATATATATATTCTAATAATTTAAACTAACTAATCTGTTGTAAGTAAGGTTTTTAGAAAATTAATTTTATTCATTAATATATTTTTAAATTAAAAATTGTATTTAATATATTTATATATATATATTATAAACTTTAACTTGATAGATAATATTTGTTGGTTATATACTCTATTTTATATAGTCTTTATTTAAAAATGCTTTATTTAGTATAAATATAAAAAAATTACAATACATATGTGATTCATTACATTTCTTTATATTATAATTTGATTTGAATTATAGTGTTATAGTATTTTTTGTAAATGTAGGGCAAGTAAACAACCATTATAAAATGTACTCATACATTTATCATAAAATAAATGTTATATACAAATTAGATGTATATTATACTTTGTATAATATAGAATTATCATTATTAATATTTTATAATATTCAGCCAAAAATATCTGATATATCATATTAAGTACGTTGAATATCATATGATTATATAAGAGTGGATTAAGCATTACTAGTCGTACAATTTATCCAGTTATTTTTACTAGGATATTTCCATAGCTGAAATTGGATGTTAGAATTAATGTATTTATTGAAAGAAATTTATATTGGAGAATTAATTAAAAGATAGACACAATTCCCTTAAAGATAATATTTAGCAAAATAATAACACAATAGTTTTATTATAAACAATCGTAGAGAAATAAGTTAGATCAATAGATGAATTATTCTAGTGCGTAATACTGCAGAAGCACATAATGTCAACAAGAAAAGAAATAAGACAATAGACCAGCATAGCCATACCCATATATGGTAACCAGACCATAGAATATGATGACACAACAATCACAATCAAAGTGCAATATCAATTAGCCATGATTCACTAGGGATATTTATAATGAAAGTAGTGTAGTTATATAAATTATCTATTATCTATTATATATAAATATAATTATATATTAATTAGTTAGTATAATATGTTATTGAATACAATAATATGTAAAATATACATTGTATATATTTATATATATATTATAATTTTAAATAAATAATAATTTTTCTTTGTTTTTGAAAATAATATTTTGTATTGAGAACTTAATAAATGTGAAACTGAAAAAGCCTTTAGGTTTATTTTTGATTTTTATTAGACAACATAATTGTGTAATATTAGACATGTTTGAAGAAATGTTATAATATTAATCTTCAAATTTTGAAAATTTCAAAAATAATTCAAAGTATGAGAGTATTCAAATAATTCAAAATTGTAAATTTTGAACATTTTAATCTTAAACATTGATTATCCATCAATATTAGTACATTTATAGTTAATATTATTGTGTATTCTTAATATAATGGGTATTTTAATTTATATTTAAAATTATTTAATTTAATATAAAATTATCTAGAGGATCCAATAGTAAATTTTTGCAAAATATTTTTGCCAACATTATTTTTATTTTATTAAAAATTTGTTAAATTTTCATCAAAATTTGAGTGACATGTGGAAACATTTGCCGATTATAATTATTTCACGAGTTAATTATATGCTATATATGCATATAAGTATATACTTTGATTGTTCATATCCTTGCTATGGTTTCTACATTATTATTAATATTGACAATATAATGATTTTGCAGGATAAGTTATATATATATATTGGTATCTAATATATGTTATATGAGTTATGAGATATTAGAAAACTCCAATTCTTGATGTAAGCTAATCTATGAATGTAAATACAATTCTTGCTTTAGATTTACCTAATTGATTAGGAATTCTGATGTAAAATATTATTTATAATTATATTAATCAAACAAATATTGATATTTATATACTTCCCGTGCTTTAATTACCTTATCTCCTACACCCTAGGTGGAATACAGATCACCACCATATTACATTACTCCCTGGTGGGCGAAGCTCATATCCAATAGACCTAGAATCGACTTCTCGTTCAAGCAGAACAATGGTACTATTCCATTTAAAAAGAACATCACTAACTTCCAATTGTATGGTGAGGTTAGTCTTTCGAATCTATATATTGAGTTATTGATCAATAGATATTAGATTTACTGGTAGTCAAATTTAAACAAGTTTAAAAAAAAGAATACACCTTCCTGTCATTTTCATTGTACAATGCTGATATATGTGTATATTGTACACTGTACATTGTACAGTGTACAGTGTACAATGTACACTGTACATTGTACAGTGTACAAGTATATCAGCTTATTTTTCTCTTTTCAAGTATAATCTCTCTTTTCAACTCTATAATCTCTACTTTTTTTAACTCTAATTTAATATATTATATTTATATATAGTTATATATTATAGTTAAAAGTGAAATTTATAAATATACACATTATTTAATATTATGCATGAATGAATTAGAGTTTCCCAATGTGTTTTTCCTCACACTAATTGTAAATTTCAAATGCAGTCATCCTCTATTAATATTCCGTTTCTACCCTAAATTCTATGATTCACAAGTATATTTATGACTCAATACACTGCACTTATTATTCCCTCAATAGTGTACAGTTATAGTACATATGTATATATATGTTTATATATATATATATATATATATATATATATATATATATATATATGTATATATATATATATATATATATATATATATATATATATATATGTATGTTAATATGTCCAATTCATGTTTATCATATGTTTAAGAATATCTCCACTGTGACCTTCACTACATCTGACCTTTGCATAACCTTGCCTCAGTAAGATAAACATACTTGCTCTATTCATTTGAGTTAGACCAATATGATTGACACTACTGCTTCCTAATTATATTAATTACTACAGTACTCGTATGTTCTTTCTATATATTGTCAGTAGTTTCTACAACACTGTCTGTAGCTCTTTCATATCCTTAATACTAAATAAGAATTTATTATCACACGTTATTTATTATTATATTGATGTGATTTTGATCAAAATGTAAACTATTTATACTGTTTTGTTAATGTCAAAAGTTATTGCAGAAAATTGATTGTGAAGTGAATTTTATTATTCTTCAATTATTATTTACATTCATTATTTATATATCAAAGATGTAATGTCATATAATTATTGTATTATTTATAATTATAGCTAATAAATAACAGAAATTTGTAACCATAAGGAATAATCATAATCAGTTATTTTCAATAAATTACAAAAATATTCTCCATCACCATAATCCATATATATGTTTAATGTGTTTAAAGAGTACCAACCATATGTATTGATGTGTAGGCATATTAGCTTACCAACACTAGATGTGTATATCCAGGCACACTAGCTTACCAACACTAGATGTGTATGTCCAGGCACACTAGCTTACCAACACTAGATGTGTATCTCCAGGCACACTAGCTTACCAACACTAGATGTGTATGTCCAGGCACACTAGCTTACCAACACTAGATGTGTATGTCCAGGCACACTTGCTTACCAACACTAGATGTGTATATCCAGGCACACTAGCTTATCAACACTAGATGTGTATGTCCAGGCACACTAGCTTACCAACACTAGATGTTTATATCCAGGCACACTAGCTTACCAACACTTGATGTGTATGTCCAGGCAAACTAGCTTACCAACACTAGATGTGTATATCCAGGCACACTAGCTTACCAACACTAGTGTGTACAGGGCCACTGATTTCTCTCTTCAACATACACATAAATAAACATGTGCCATGGAAGTGTTATATAAAATTGATATTACCACTTATGTTTTGAGCATAAATTACTATTTTCACTTACCATGTGTTTCTATCTACATTAAAATAACAATGTTTATCTGGTCCATTATGTATATACATTATTATTTTTGGTATTTAAATAATGTGTGGTTATTTTGGTATTATCATTTCTATATATATATATTAAACTATAATAATTATACTATGATTTGTATGCATATTTAAATATTTATATGCTGCATTGCTATAGTAATATATACAAACCTGAGTGTGGCAATGAGATATACACACATTGCTACAGATAACTAAACATTTAAATTTCATTAATAATAATCTGTTTACTGACCACAAGATTATTTTATTATTGTTTATAAAATAAATCTATTTATATCAAAGATAGTGAAATAGAATATATATAAGTATGTAATATTGTTTCATATATTTTTGATATTTGTTTAATATATATTATTTTTTATGAACAATTTTACAAACAACATTTCCAATATATTCTACAATATTTTTGCTGCTACCAATTTAATGTCTTAAATTTAAATCTAAACTTATTTTCACTTTATGTCCAAAGTTACATATCAAACCCTATATCGTCGAAGGATACAGATGCCTTAGAAATAACTTTGTATTCATCTATACACAATTTTTTCTGCCCTTTAATTAAACCCATTGCACTCTACTCAAATATTTCATAATAATATATTCTATATTCTTTATATGTAATTTGATACATTTCCCTTTGCATATGTCATATTTATATGATTGCATCTCAGTTATTTTTAATTTTACACTCATGATCATAATAAATAATCTGTGTTGATATTTACAGCTATTCCATTTCTCAACAGCTAACTAAATATTATTCATAAATAGATAGATGATCATATTATTATTATTATTAATAATAATAATAAGATCATAATATACTTATTTATTAAAATTAGTTTTAGTACATATGGTCAAAATTTGTTGTTTATTATTTTAATACAAAATCATTATGTATGTGATTAAATATTACTACTTGGCTATTTATATTTTATATATTATATATGTTTATTATATATACTATAGATAAATATATATATATAATTATTGATGTAATAGTTTTTAAATTTATAGATAATAAATTAATAAATAGTTTTTAATTACCCAGCAGTGATGTAATAGTTTTTAAATTCTTAGATATGCCAACAAAAATAGAAAATTATATAAAATAGTATTTATTCGATGTAAAAAATTAACTGAAATTTAAAAAAACAAGTAATATTTAAAAGCTTTAATTTTAAATATGAATTTGTATCATAAATCTTGATAATTCTAAACAAAAACTCCTCAAATACACTTCTCTATAATTTACCCCACTCAAAAACCTACCTGTCATATGTATAATATAGTTGTGTATAATATTATATTTGAATACCCCATGCTAATGTATTCTAGTAATTGTGTAGTAGATTAGTGTGATGGATAGTGTATCCCATTCCAATAATCATATCCATTATACTATATATATATATATATATATATATATATTAGTATATACTTGTCCATATATAATGATATTGACCAGTATAAATTTTAATAAGCATTTCAATGCATTTCTAGTTTAATTGTTTCAAGTGTCATCTCTCATCATATATCATGTCATCTCTCATGATCATTCTCATAGCACCTCACATGGTCCATCTTATGGCACCTCTCATGTCATCTTTCATGGTATCTTTTATCGTTTTTCCCATTGCACTTCTGAATATACACATGGTTTGCCTGGGGCTATGACTTTACTGCTATTACCTTTGCAATAGTACTTCTGTTCATTCAAGCATCTTGTACTCCATCGTAAAGTGCATCAGCCATGTATAAACCTACGCACAACTATATTGCATTGTGCAAACTAATCACTATATCTTCTGCAACTAGCAGCAAAGTTACATGATCTAGTTTAGTGAATAAAGATGATTCACTAGAAATTCAATTTGCATAATTTTGTAATTATGGGCTATCTGTATACATTGTCTTAACTCTAATAGTGATTGTTTTAATATCTAATTTAGATTTTAATTTGAATACCTTTTCTTTTCATATATTTCGATAAACTATGATAACACTATCAGCACCCTTTTACCTTACATCCTACCTAGACCTTACCTTACTAATTACCTTAATCCTTACTTTACACCCTACCTTACTAAATACCTTAATCCTTACTTTACTCCCTACCTATAACCTACCTTATTAATTATCTTAATCCTTACCTATACCCTACCTTACTAATTACCTTAATCCTTACTTTATACCCTACCTTACTTTATACCCTACCTTACTAAATATCTTAATCCTTACCTTACACCCATAAATACTAATTACCCTAATCCTTACCTTACACCCTACCTTACTGATTACCTTAATCCTCACCTTACTCCCTACCTACACCCTACCTCACTAATTACCTTAATCCTTACCTTTCTCCCTACCTTACTCCCTACTTAATCCCTACCATACTCTCTACATTACTCCCTACCTTACTCCCTACTTTACTCCCTACTTTACTCCCTACCATACTCTCTACATTACTCCCTACCTTACTCCCTACTGTACTCCCTACCATACTCTCTACATTACTCCCTACCTTACTCCCTACTTTACTCCCTGCCATACTCTCTACATTACTCCCTACCTTACGCCCTACTTTACTCCCTACCATACTCCCTACCATACTCTCTACATTACTCCCTACCTTACTCCCTACTTTACTCCCTACCATACTCTCTACATTACTCCCTACCTTACTCCCTACTTTACTCCCTACCATACTCTCTACATTACTCCCTACCTTACTCCCTACTTTACTCCCTACCATACTCTCTACATTACTCCCTACCTTACTCCCTACTTTACTCCCTACTTTACTCCCTACCATACTCTCTACATTACTCCCTACCTTACTCCCTACTTTACTCCCTACCATACTCTCTACATTACTCCCTACCTTACTCCCTACTTTACTCCCTACTTTACTCCCTACCATACTCTCTACATTACTCCCTACTTTACTCCCTACTTTACTCCCTACCATGCTCTCTACATTACTCCCTACCTTACTCCCTACTTTACTCCCTACTTTACTCCCTACCATACTCTCTACATTACTCCCTACCTTACTCCCTACTTTACTCCCTACCATACTCTCTACATTACTCCCTACCTTACTCCCTACTTTACTCCCTGCCATACTCTCTACATTACTCCCTACCTTACGCCCTACATTACTCCCTACCTTACGCCCTACTTTACTCCCTACCATACTCTCTACATTACTCCCTACCTTACTCCCTACTTTACTCCCTACCATACTCTCTACATTACTCCCTACCTTACGCCCTACTTTACTCCCTACCATACTCTCTACATTACTCCCTACCTTACTCCCTACTTTACTCCCTACCATACTCTCTACATTACTCCCTACCTTACTCCCTACTTTACTCCCTATCTTACTCTCTACATTACTCCCTACCTTACTCCCTACTTTACTCCCTACCTTACTCTCTACATTACTCCCTACCTTACTCCCTATTTTACTCCCTACCATACTCTCTACATTACTCCCTACCTTACGCCCTACTTTACTCCCTACCATACTCTCTACATTACTCCCTACCTTACGCCCTACTTTACTCCCTACCATACTCTCTACATTACTCCCTACCTTACTCCCTACTTTACTCCCTACCATACTCTCTACATTACTCCCTACCTTACTCCCTACTTTACTCCCTACCTTACTCTCTACATTACTCCCTACCATACTCTCTACTTTACTCCCTATCTTATTCCCTACTTTACTCCCTACCATACTCTCTACATTACTCCCTACCTTACCACCCAACAGAGTGTGTTATTTTACGCGACAATGCCCATTGTCTGGTTAATGTTCAGTCTACTCATGTTCCTCATCTATTTCTGTTTCCGATGCTGTCAAAGAGATGTTGAGAAGAAGAAAAAGGTGCCCTGTGCCAGATTTTTCCTGATCTTCTTCTCTATCCTGATATGGTTGGTTTTATTTTGATTTAATTCGTACATATATTATATAAGTTATCTTTAATGTAGTAGTTCAATTATAGATAGATTCTGATGAATTAAATATTCATAAATAATATTTCAAATGATTGTGAATATTTATTAAATATTCACAATCATTTGAAACAAAATCTACTGAACTTTAGAATATATGTTGTTTACACATTTTGGTATAAGTACATCAAATAAAAAGAGATGTATATGTTACCAACATAGCTACAGCTGTGGTATAAATTGAAGTGGATTTACCATTTACTTGGTTAATAATCATTCACTGGTTATTCATGATATGTTATTCACACACATTTTTTAAAAGATATTTTTTTTTATTTATAATGGATAATTTTTTATATATCTTTTATTTATCATATATTTATTATTTGTATCCACCATTCAATTTGATAACACAATTGAGTTTATTTGTGATTTTTTTAAATGAAATATTTATTTATTATAATTAAATATTAATTTGCAATTTATTATTCTTATTGACTGAATATATTTGAATGCCAGATAAAAGTGTCAAAATGTATTACTTCACCACATAACATCTCTTCACACCTGTTATGATGTATTTGTACATATTCTAACAAGGGGAGTTGTGCAAGTACTCATCAATTATTAAATACCATTACTTTTGCTATATTTTAAATTCTTCTATAATAATTCTCACAGTAAATATATTTTCTAAATGCCTATGATATTGTCGCAAGAGTTCTCTCCTATCTAAATTACAGAAGTTAGGGATTACCAGGGATTATCAATTGTACTAACGAGCTAATGGGAATGGATGATATAACAATTAACTAAAATCTCAACTTACCAAGTGTCTCTATTCATACATTGGCAGTTTTCCGATGGCCACATGTAAATTGTAATTGATTATAAAAACTCGCATCCGATGTTTGGTCATGTTCCACCAACCATGACTGTACAGAGGAATGCAACACGTGGCTGATATGTATTCTTATATTATTTATTATGTAGTGATATATACCAGAATATACTATATATATATTATACTCCAAAATATAGTTTACTAAATTCTAATGATATTTTTTATATTATTATATATTATATAATTTTATATAGTGAATAATATATTACTTATTTATTATATAATTAACTCACCCACTCAATATAATTATATATACTATTATGCATATGAATATGATGACTATTTCTCACATGCAGAGATGATTCCTTATTGTGCTATGACTATGAATCACTGAACTCTGCATCCTGAATTGTCCATTAGTATATTAATTCTCTACCCACTTACCACTGGCACACCTTCGCACACCCTCACACACACTGGCACACACTGACATACACTCGCACACCTTCGCACACTCTCGCACACACTGGCACACACTGGCATACCCTCGCACACCCTCGCACACACTGGCACACACTGGCACACCCTTTCACACCCTCGCACACCCTCGCACACACTGACACACATTGGCACACACTGACATACACTGGCACACACTGACATACACTGGCACACACTCGCACACACCCTCGCACACACTGGCACACACTGGTACACATTGGCACACACTGGCACACCCTTTCACATCCTTTCACACCCTCGCACACACTCGCACACACTGACACACACTGACACACATTGGCACACACTGACATACACTGGCACACACCCTCGCACACACTGGCACACATTGGTACACATTGGCACACACTGGCACACACTGGCACACACTGATATACACTGGCACACATTGGCACACACTGGCACACCCTTTCACACCCTTTCACACCCTCGCACACACTGGCACACCCTCGCACACACTGGCACACCCTCGCACACACTGGCACACATTGGCACACACTGGCACACCCTTTCACACCCTTTCACACCCTCGCACACACTGGCACACCCTCGCACACACTGGCACACATTGGCACACACTGGCACACCCTTTCACACCCTCGCACACACTCGCACACCCTCGCATACACTGGCACACACTGGCACACCCTCGCACACACTGGCACACATTGGCACACACTGGCACACCCTTTCACACCCTTTCACACCCTCGCACACACTGGCACACCCTCGCACACACTGGCACACATTGGCACACACTGGCACACCCTTTCACACCCTCGCACACACTCGCACACCCTCGCACACATTGGCACACACTGGCACACCCTTTCACACCCTTTCACACCCTCGCATACACTGGCACACACTGGCACACACTGGCACACCCTCGCACACACTGGCACACACTGGCACACACTGACATACACTGGCACACACTGACATACACTGGCACACCCTCGCACACACTGACACACACTGGCACACACTGGCACACCCTCGCACACACTCGCACACCCTCGCACACACTGGCACACACTGGCACACACTGACACACACTGGCACACATTGGCACACACTGGCACACCCTTTCACACCCTCGCACACAATCGCACACACTCGCACACCCTCGCATACACTGGCATACACTGACACACACTCGCGCACACTGGCACACACTCGCACACCCTCGCACACAGTGGCACACACTGATATACACTGGCACACACTGACATACACTCGCACACATTAGCACACATTGGCACACACTCGCACACACTGACACACCCTCGCACACACTGGCATACACTGGCACACACTGGCACACACTGACATACACTGGCACACACTGACATACACTGGCACACCCTCGCACACACTCGCACACCCTCGCACACACTGGCACACACTGGCACACACTGACACACACTGGCACACATTGGCACACACTGGCACACCCTTTCACACCCTCGCACACAATCGCACACAGTGGCACACCCTCGCACACACTGGCACACACTCGCACACACTGGCACACACTGGCACACACTGACACACACTGGCATACACTGACACACACTCGCGCACACTGGCACACACTCGCACACCCTCGCACACAGTGGCACACACTGATATACACTGGCACACACTGACATACACTCGCACACATTAGCACACATTGGCACACACTCGCACACACTGACACACCCTCGCACACACTGGCATACACTGGCACACATTGGCACACACTGGCACACCCTTTCACACCCTCGCACACAATCGCACACACTCGCACACCCTCGCACACACTGTCACACACTGGCACACACTGGCACACACTGGCACACCCTGACTCACACTGGCATACACTGGACACACTCGCACATAGTGACACTCACTGGCACACCCTTTCACACCCTCGCACACCCTTTCACACCCTCGCACACACTCGCACACACTCGCACACCCTCGCACACACTGGCACACACTGGCACACCCTCGCACACACTGACACACACTGGCATACACTGACACACACTCGCGCACACTGGCACACACTCGCACACCCTCGCACACAGTGGCACACACTGACACACACTGGCACACACTGACACACACTGGCACACCCTCGCACACAGTGGCACACCCTCGCACACAGTGGCACACACTGACACACACTGGCACACCCTCGCACACCCTCGCACACAGTGGCACACACTGATATACACTGGCACACACTGACATACACTCGCACACATTAGCACACATTGGCACACACTCGCACACACTGACACACCCTCGCACACACTGGCATACACTGGCACACGTTGGCACACAGTGGCACACACTGGCACACACTGGCGCACACTGGCACACACTGACATACACTGGCACACACTGACATACACTAACATACACTGACATACACTAACATACACTGACATACACTGACATACACTGACATACACTGACATACACTGACATACACTGACATACACTAACATACACTGACACACACTGACATACACTGACATACACTGACATACACTGACACACACTGACGCACACACTCGCACACACTGGCACACCCTCGCACACAGTGGCACACACTGACACACACTGACAGCCTCACTTTGTTATTTACTTATTCCTATGCATGACTCATAACTTATCTTTTACTTTATTAACTAAAATATTAATCATTCGCTGAGATGTACAAAATTATAGTTTTCCTGTATTTTAAATTTTATTGTATATATTTCTTTTTTTCTATATTATTTTATTAGAAATATTAAACGCCAGATAGTAATTATATAATAAATTACTATAAATTAATAAATTATTATTAAAAATATATCCTACAGAAAATTGTTTTCAAATAACATTGGACAGGAAGTTTATTTTGATCTGTTGTTTATCTCAACATAAATGTGTATATCCTAATTTGCCATAAAATTATATGAAATACCACTTTTCATCTATTTTTCAATGGCTCTCCAAATCATTACTTACTAATTGATAAAAAACCAATACATGCCTTTCTCTTATCTTACACTATTCCCATTCTGGTTATCTTCCAATTACAGTTTTGCAGTTGGAGTTGGATTTTTCGCCAACCAATTGCAGGATATGGGATCAAAGGCAATCTATTCGCAACTCCGAATACAAAAGAAATATACCGATCGCATAAATTTTACTGTAAGTATTTATTCGCAGTTCTTAAATTCTTAACAAAAGGCAAATAACATTGAATATATATAACAGTTTATCAGACTGCTATTGTAATTTTGAATGCTGATTTGTTTATATTAATATCAGGTGTCGACCAAAGTTATAGAATACCATAGTATCCATAGCAAGAATGCCAATTACATGAAGAATATGATTCAAGCTGAGGAAAAACTCTCATCTGAGAAAAAGGTTTTATTTGTTTAATTTAGTATGGAATTAATTTGCATGTAAGATAGATATTTATTTATTTATAAAATTTTATTTAAAATTATTTGTAAAAAATGAGTCTTGCATAATTTCTTTTTAATTGAATTTCAAATTTATAAATACAATTTTCATAAAACTCATCAAATGGAATTGCATTGTTTTCTTAAAATATAGAGTACAAATTATTGGATATTATTCACATAGTCATGAATTTAATCCTCCCACACTTATTATACTTACACGATTACAGAATTTACACTATTTCTTAGAACTTTGGTAATGCTTTCATTTGTATCATTAGTACAGTGACACGATTATCTGCACTCCTTATGACGGAATATTAATGCATTCTCAGGTTCTGTTAATCAAACAACTGAAATATTATAAGGAGCAATCGGCAAAGATTAACAAAAACCTCGTACAACTCAATGATTTATACGAGGAGCCTCCATTACATGAGACAATTTCAAACTTCATTTACAAATATGGTCAAATCAGGTACGAGGAGTCGATTGCGATATGAAAATGATTTGGTCGTTTAGACAATACAAAAGCCACCTCATTATTAACAAGTGCAATGCGAACATATAATACCTATACCTCTTAATCGGTCAACATTGTGTTTTACAGTTGGATATCGATAATCTGCTATCTACTCTTTATTGTCTTCTTATGCGTATTACTCATTTTTGGGGTTCTATTGTCATCGAAGTGCACTTTACTATTGTTAGTCTTTATTGCGATTTTACTTATATTATAAATGATGTCATAAAAATGTGACGTAATATCTTGATTTAGATTCTATTATTATTTCATTAACATAGCATTAATAATAACTACATGATAATCATGAATTGGTTTAGGTACTGTTCCCTGTCAATTTTTACAATGGTACTCTGCTATATGATCTCGGCTCAATTGATTACAACTTTGATTGTTAGTTTTGTTCTCCAGTTGCATTTTGTGATTAATTGTGCTTTTGCTATTACAAAAGATATTTGTTATCTAAGATGTTTCCGTGGTCTTCGTTAATTATCTTTTTTGCATTAGTTTTAATGACATTGACATAATTTTAACCTAATTAACTTTAACCTAATTAACTTTAACATAATTAACTTTAACATAATTAACTTTAACCTAATTAACTTTAACATAATTAACTTTAACCTAATTAACTTTAACCTAATTAACTTTAACCTAATTAACATTGTTTAATTCACAATATATTCATTTCTGCAGATAACCAGCGACTATTGCACTCAGCCCACAGATTTATTGATAAGACGTTAGTTAATTTGTAAACTATCATTAAACATTCTATTGTAGTATCAGTTCTATAATAAATTATGATCCTCCCTGTTACATTTATTAATATCTACTTGACCCTTACACATATTTACATATATAGATTTTGTTCTCGACAAAAACTACGTTTTCAATCCACATGGAAGTGCTATTAACTGCACTACACTGTATAAAGGCTACGCTAACTTCGTAGAAATGTCCGATGCTGTCAATAATAGTAGACATGCTATTGTTGGTATACAGTCGACCTTGCAAAATGATGCCGAATATAAAAATAAAATCACAAACCAACGATTCAAGGTTTTTCTAATGTATTCTCTTATTCTCTTGGCCGCCTTAGTTTTATATCTTTAACAAAATCTTAAATATTTATTAATACTTATTTAACCTATATAATAATAAAAAAGTATTTTATATTCTTATTAACAAATGTACTCAATATTTAAATAACATTTATACATTTTTTCATGAATGAAAATGTAATTTAATTCTTCATAGTATTTTATATATCATTTATATACCAACTAGTTGATAATAAATTAAAACTTTAAGGGGTAGCAAAATCTTCTCAGAGTTTACCTTCAAATGATAATGGGATACATTGTTTACTAGATAGACCATCGATTAAAACATATTTTAAAATGATTTACTATATTATATTTATATCTATAGTTCATATACATGAAATAATAATTATTTTTAAAAATTACTTATAAATAATTAATATGTATTTATACATAAAAGTATTTTGAACTAAAGTAAGAATTATATAAGAATAGAAAGTAAATAACATGCTTTATTTTATAATGTATGCAGAAGACCTATTAAATAATATCTATTCACTTTATTTTAATTTTTTAATAATTATATTTGTAAATTAATTATTATAATACAAACCAATATTATTACAAATAATATTATGAACAGTCTTATGTTAATATTACGAATTTATTGTTAAAATTAAAGAAAATCAAATACATCATCAAACTTTTAAAATAGATTTAATATTTGAGATTTGGAATTAATAACATATTTTTATAGAATATAATTTTAATAAACAAAATAATTGATTACCATTGTTATATTGATGATGATATCATTTATAAAATACTATGGCATGAATTTTATACTCAGCTATGTCTATAAATAATCATATATGTAATTCACTATTTGCATAATATTCTATATTTTCCACCTATTATCTATTTACCTGAACTACTACTATATATTCATTATATCCTTATATACCCATTCTCTTATATCTGACTGTCCTTTAATACCTTTATATTTTCTATCCCTGATCATTCTCAGGCTTACAATCAACTGATCGATGAGTGTGCTTCTATTTCTACCGACGAATGGACCTCAAACCTAACATCTCTAATGGATTATCATTGCTCCGTTACCAAGAATGCTTCTGTGGCATTAGCAAATAACCTCTGCAACTTGATTCTGTTCGTACCCATCTTGGTGATTATATTTAACATCGACAGTTATTATCTCTTTCAGAAAAACTACTAATACTCGATATGAACCTAGCATTAGCTACCTGCACTACCTTAATTGTATATTCACTAAACCACATTCACTAAACCAACACCACATTACTCACAGACCCGGCATCGACCTGATGGCAATCTGTCTCCTATGCATTGGGTTGCTTCTTACCTTGACCACGATCATTGCTTCCAGGGCCTGGAGAAACTTTGGCTCAAAGTACGAATTTAAATTAGAATACGTAAATAATATTTCATTTAAACTCTTTCTATTCATTTACAAGCAAAATTCTCATTTCATAAAATGAGAATTTTATAAAATTTCATAAATTCTCATTTCTCAATACCTAATTATTTTGTAAATTTACAATTTTAACTCACATCGAATCCGACTGTCAATCAATGGCGTTGAGATTCATGAGTTCTATGTTAGCCCCACATCCGCCATGTTAAAACTCATCGCAATCGCCAGTAAACGGATGTTTTCACACCACGCTTCCGCGCCGGGCGAAAACGACTACCTAATGTACGGTGATGAATACCCCAGCCAGCAATACAGGTCCTAAACACCTCCAACCCCCCACCCGCGGCTTACTCAGCTACCCGGCTAACCCCACTAACACTCCGCATATCTCTCTCTATCGTCGCCGAGCCTCGGACGCTTAGCCACGACCTTTAACCCCGCCCACGCAGGCAGACCTCGGCCCCCTCCCAATGCTACGATCGAACCGACGATATCTCTTTCCTGGCCACGGAACCGTTTGTCGAAGTTACCGCCACGCCCACTTATTACAGGTGTGCCCCTCGGTGTTGTGATTCGACGGCGTACCCTCGATGTGCCCCCATACCTAGCTACGATGTCGTATAACCCCGTCACACGCCTCCAGTCGCATTGTTTCATGCTCGATCTCTAATTACGATTATAATTCAATTATAACTTAAGCTGTTATCTATTATTAAGTGATATTTATCAACCTTTGTTTTATTATGCATTTGATTGTTTATGAAGTTTTATATTCTCACCCGATGCCGCTTGATTTATTATCTGCAACTATATATTTAATACTTAAGCTATGTGTACCCCTACAAAATAACAACAATAATAACATACGATTTTAATCCCTATTAATTAGTTTATTAATGTCCAGATTTTGACCTTTGTTTAATCTGTTCACCCTTATCCAACCTATACTCGTCTGCAGTTTCAGCAGAGGTCGCCAAGGTAATCCCCGGGAACACATCTCATTGCAACAGAGAAGAAATACACCTCCACCAGCAGTTGGTTTCCTAGTTGTTGTGTAATCCTCGAATTTATAATGTGTTCTTATTTAAAAGAAATTACTCCATCCCCAACTATCTCTTATTAGTTATTATACAAAACAATAGAATTACGCGTATTCTAATAAGTTATCTAAATTGCCTCGAATACATTACATTTTATCGTTACAGTACAAATCGCTGAATCAGCAGAATATGGAGAGCGCCCCCTGTGAGCCAGTACCACCGACTCCGGAACACCACAGAAGATACGCGGCCATGGGATATGGCCGCGAAACCGACGCTTAATCAGCAAACGCTCTTCTAGCCTCCATCTGATCTGCAGCACGTGTATTACAATAGCTTAGGAATGCGCTTTTCATTGTCTACGTGTTTAATGTATATAAAAAAACGTATTCAATTGTACATTTTTTTATTACATATTCAACCCATTTCATGTTTTTTATATATTCTCTTCGATTTCTCAATGCGTTGAAATTCGAGTTCATTCATTGGTCAACAATTGATATTACTATTACTTATTGTTTTGATAATAAAACCTTTTCTATTTAAAGTGCAAATAAGTTTATTACTGTTGAAGTATTCTCAAATTGATTTAATATTTTTGCAAAATATACTTTATTCGGTACTTCTTAATGAGCTGAAGTATTATCTGTGTTTTATATAAGTAGGTCAGTTTTCAGTAATTAAATAATGACACAGATTGTGGAATGGTTTTTGGAAAACAAATCGCTTCCGTACGATTTATAATTTGTTATGAAAGCCTATATAACAGGCTTTCATAGGGTAGCATAAAAATTAGCATATAAAGTAGGCTTATATCAAATATACGGGATACAGATAATTGAGTATTCGAAAACAATGATATCACATGAGAAAAAGAAGAGTAACGCACCACACTGTAATAATGGGCAACCCGAATATGTGCTAGTGATTTGTAGAGACAGATTACATCGTATGTTAATCACAAATAGTACAAAGAATATCGAATGCGTAATCATCGGATGGCGCTAATGTAATCAGCTGAATTTATTGTTAATGACTAATGGTGACTGAAGAGCTCTTCCCCGAAGAAAACAGCATCTGAGGTAATTAAGATACTTGGTATTATTTCTTAGTAATTGGAAATCATTTTTAAAATTAGTTATTTGAAATATAAATATAAATGATATAAAAAACCAAAGGAAGAACACAAGAGATGATAAAGCAATTTACTTATGCTTCACTGACATTTACATAAACCTATTCAAAACAACGAATCACTATAAATCATTAGAAAACAACACGCGAAAGCTAAAAGTGCAGCAATTTAGAAAGCATAGGCAACAAATAACGAAAAAGGTAAACCTTTTTTCGAAGATTTAATTTTGAATTTGAACATTTCTAGGTAAAGCCACGCCCCTCGGTAATTTCTAGGAAATTTATCGTGTGGGGGTTAGCTAAGATAGCATAAGTGTATAAGTGCATACGTGTAGGTAGAGATCGTAATGAAGGGTTATAATGAAGTATCAAGCCTGCACTAAATGTTTAATCTGGTTGCTCTAAATAAGACAAAGCGCAAAGTAGGGCCGCATTTATTAGCACTAAAACCCGCCTTTATTCCGAAGCCCCTCTAACCCGATGAAATGAGAAGACTAGGCGTTGCGGCATCATGCACGGTTTCAGAGCCGATAAACGGGCCACCAGGCGGCGCACGAATTGAGCTAAAGCCGTCGCCACGCTCGCTCCGCCCGAAGCCCACGCGCCCGCGAAACCCCTGGCGGCCGAGGCGGGCGCCTGCGGTTGGTTCAACCGGCGCACGTAGGTGTAGGCGTCGCGAGAACTCGAGCCTATCGTGTAGTAGTAAAGCAGGCGGCGGTGTTGGACGAATCGCGATCGCTCGTAGAATTGGATCGCAGCTTCATTGCCGACCATGACGTGGAGGTAGACGGCCTTGGCTGTACCTGGTAGCTTGTCTATCAGCGTGTCGAGGAGGAACGACGCTGCGAGGGCGGAGGCGACGGTAGAGGAGGGGAAGCGAGAGATACGAGGGAAGACTAGAAGGGAAGGCTACAAGGGAAGGCTGCAAAGGAAAACTACGAGGGAAGGCTACAAGGGAAGGCTGAGAAAGAAGGCTGTGAGGGAAGGCTAGAAGGGAAGGCTACGAAGGAAAGCTACGAAGGAAAGCTAGAAAGAAGGCTGCGAGGGAAGGCTGCGAAGGAAGGCCAGAAGGGAAGGCCAGAAGGGAAGGCTAGAAGGGAAGGCTGCGAAGGAAGGCTGCGAGGGAAAGCTGCGAGAGAAGACTGCGAGGGAAGGCTGCGAAGGATGGCTGCGAGGGAAGGCTGCGAAGGAAGGCTGCGAAGGAAGGCTGCGAAGGAAGGCTGCGAGAGAAAGCTGCGAGAGAAAGCTGCGAGGGAAGGCTACAAGGGAAGGCTAGAAGGGAAGGCTGCGAGAGAAGGCGGCGAGAGAAGGCTGCGAGGGAAGGCTGCGAAGGAAGGCTACAAGGGAAGGCTGCGAAGGAAGGCTAGAAGGAAGGCTAGAAGGAAGGCGGCGAGAGAAGGCTGCGAGGGAAGGCTGCGAGGGAAGGCTGCGAAGGATGGCTGCGAGGGAAGGCTGCGAAGGAAGGCTGCGAGGGAAAGCTGCGAGAGAAGGCTGCGAGGGAAGGCTGCGAAGGATGGCTGCGAGGGAAGGCTGCGAAGGAAGGCTGCGAAGGAAGGCTGCGAAGGAAGGCTGCGAGAGAAAGCTGCGAGGGAAAGCTGCGAGAGAAGGCTGCGAAGGATGGCTGCGAGGGAAGGCTGCGAAGGAAGGCTACGAGGGAAGGCTGCGAAGGAAGGCTACAAGGGAAGGCTAGAAGGGAAGGCTAGAAGGGAAGGCTGCGAAGGAGAGCTGCGAGGGAAGGCTGCGAGGGAAGGCTGCGAAGGAAGGCTGCGAGGGAAAGCTGCGAGAGAAGGCTGCGAGGGAAGGCTGCGAAGGATGGCTGCGAGGGAAGGCTGCGAGAGAAGGCTGCGAGGGAAGGCTGCGAAGGAAGGCTGCGAAGGAAGGCTGCGAAGGAAGGCTGCGAGAGAAAGCTGCGAGGGAAAGCTGCGAGAGAAGGCTGCGAGGGAAGGCTGCGAAGGATGGCTGCGAGGGAAGGCTGCGAAGGAAGGCTACGAGGGAAGGCTGCGAAGGAAGGCTAGAAGGGAAGGCTAGAAGGAAGGCTAGAAGGAAGGCTAGAAGGAAGGCTGCGAAGGAAGGCTGCGAGAGAAAGCTGCGAGGGAAAGCTGCGAGAGAAGGCTGCGAGGGAAGGCTGCGAAGGATGGCTGCGAGGGAAGGCTGCGAAGGAAGGCTAGAAGGGAAGGCTGCGAAGGAAGGCTAGAAGGAAGGCTAGAAGGAAGGCTACGAGAGAAGGCTGCGAAGGAAGGCTGCGAAGGAAGGCTGCGAGAGAAAGCTGCGAGGGAAAGCTGCGAGAGAAGGCTGCGAGGGAAGGCTGCGAAGGATGGCTGCGAGGGAAGGCTGCGAAGGAAGGCTAGAAGGGAAGGCTGCGAAGGAAGGCTAGAAGGAAGGATGCGAAGGAAGGCTGCGAGAGAAAGCTGCGAGGGAAGGCTGCGAGAGAAGGCTGCGAGGGAAGGCTGCGAAGGATGGCTGCGAGGGAAGGCTGCGAAGGAAGGCTGCGAAGGAAGGCTACGAGGGAAGGCTGCGAAGGAAGGCTAGAAGGAAGGCTACGAGAGAAGGCTGCGAGAGAAGGCTGCGAGGGAAGGCTGCGAAGGAAGGCTACAAGGGAAGGCTGCGAAGGAAGGCTAGAAGGAAGGCTAGAAGGAAGGCGGCGAGAGAAAGCTGCGAGGGAAGGCTGCGAGAGAAGGCTGCGAGGGAAGGCTGCGAAGGATGGCTGCGAGGGAAGGCTGCGAAGGAAGGCTAGAAGGGAAGACTGCGAAGGAAGGCTAGAAGGAAGGCTACGAGAGAAGGCTGCGAAGGATGGCTGCGAGGGAAGGCTGCGAAGGAAGGCTGCGAGAGAAGGCTGCGAGGGAAGGCTGCGAAGGAAGGCTACAAGGGAAGGCTGCGAAGGAAGGCTAGAAGGAAGGCTAGAAGGAAGGCGGCGAGAGAAGGCTGCGAGGGAAGGCTAGAAGGGAAGACTGCAAAGGAAGGCTAGAAGGAAGGCTACAAGGAAGGCGGCGAGGGAAGGCGGCGAGGGAAGGCTGCGAGGGAAGGCTGCGAAGGATGGCTGCGAGGGAAGGCTGCGAAGGAAGGCTGCGAGGGAAAGCTGCGAGAGAAGGCTGCGAGGGAAGGCTGCGAAGGTTGGCTGCGAGGGAAGGCTGCGAAGGAAGGCTACGAGGGAAGGCTGCGAAGGAAGGCTGCGAAGGAAGGCTGCGAAGGAAGGCTGCGAGAGAAAGCTGCGAGGGAAAGCTGCGAGAGAAGGCTGCGAGGGAAGGCTGCGAAGGATGGCTGCGAGGGAAGGCTGCGAAGGAAGGCTACGAGGGAAGGCTGCGAAGGAAGGCTACAAGGGAAGGCTAGAAGGGAAGGCTAGAAGGGAAGGCTGCGAAGGAGAGCTGCGAGGGAAGGCTGCGAGGGAAGGCTGCGAAGGAAGGCTGCGAGGGAAAGCTGCGAGAGAAGGCTGCGAGGGAAGGCTGCGAAGGATGGCTGCGAGGGAAGGCTGCGAAGGAAGGCTACGAGGGAAGGCTGCGAAGGAAGGCTGCGAAGGAAGGCTGCGAAGGAAGGCTGCGAGAGAAAGCTGCGAGGGAAAGCTGCGAGAGAAGGCTGCGAGGGAAGGCTGCGAAGGATGGCTGCGAGGGAAGGCTGCGAAGGAAGGCTACGAGGGAAGGCTGCGAAGGAAGGCTACAAGGGAAGGCTAGAAGGGAAGGCTAGAAGGGAAGGCTGCGAAGGAGAGCTGCGAGGGAAGGCTGCGAGGGAAGGCTGCGAAGGAAGGCTGCGAGGGAAAGCTGCGAGAGAAGGCTGCGAGGGAAGGCTGCGAAGGATGGCTGCGAGGGAAGGCTGCGAGAGAAGGCTGCGAAGGAAGGCTGCGAAGGAAGGCTGCGAAGGAAGGCTGCGAGAGAAAGCTGCGAGGGAAAGCTGCGAGAGAAGGCTGCGAGGGAAGGCTGCGAAGGATGGCTGCGAGGGAAGGCTGCGAAGGAAGGCTACGAGGGAAGGCTGCGAAGGAAGGCTAGAAGGAAGGCGGCGAGAGAAGGCGGCGAGAGAAGGCGGCGAGAGAAGGCTGCGAAGGAAGGCTGCGAGAGAAAGCTGCGAGGGAAAGCTGCGAGAGAAGGCTGCGAGGGAAGGCTGCGAAGGATGGCTGCGAGGGAAGGCTGCGAAGGAAGGCTACGAGGGAAGGCTGCGAAGGAAGGCTAGAAGGAAGGCGGCGAGAGAAGGCGGCGAGAGAAGGCGGCGAGAGAAGGCTGCGAAGGAAGGCTGCGAAGGAAGGCTGCGAGAGAAAGCTGCGAGGGAAAGCTGCGAGAGAAGGCTGCGAGAGAAGGCTGCGAGGGAAGGCTGCGAAGGATGGCTGCGAGGGAAGGCTGCGAAGGAAGGCTAGAAGGGAAGGCTGCGAAGGAAGGCTAGAAGGAAGGCTAGAAGGAAGGCTACGAGAGAAGGCTGCGAAGGAAGGCTGCGAAGGAAGGCTGCGAGAGAAAGCTGCGAGGGAAAGCTGCGAGAGAAGGCTGCGAGGGAAGGCTGCGAAGGATGGCTGCGAGGGAAGGCTGCGAAGGAAAGCTAGAAGGGAAGACTGCGAAGGAAGGCTAGAAGGAAGGCTACGAGAGAAGGCTGCGAAGGAAGGCTAGAAGGGAAGGCTGCGAGAGAAAGCTGCGAGGGAAAGCTGCGAGAGAAGGCTGCGAGGGAAGGCTGCGAAGGATGGCTGCGAGGGAAGGCTGCGAAGGAAGGCTACGAGAGAAGGCTGCGAGGGTAGGCTAGAAGGAAGGCGGCGAGAGAAGGCTGCGAGGGAAGGCTGCGAAGGAAGGCTAGAAGGAAGGCTACAAGGAAGGCGGCGAGAGAAGGCTGCGAGGGAAGGCTAGAAGGGAAGACTGCAAAGGAAGGCTAGAAGGAAGGCTACAAGGAAGGCGGCGAGGGAAGGCTGCGAGGGAAGGCTGCGAAGGAAGGCTACGAGGGAAGGCTGCGAAGGAAGGCTGCGAAGGAAGGCTGCGAAGGAAGGCTGCGAGAGAAAGCTGCGAGGGAAGGCTACAAGAGAAGGCTAGAAGGGAAGGCTAGAAGGGAAGGCTGCGAAGGAAGGCTGCGAGGGAAAGCTGCGAGAGAAGGCTGCGAGGGAAGGCTGCGAAGGAAGGCTAGAAGGAAGGCTAGAAGGAAGGCGGCGAGGGAAGGCTGCGAAGGAAAGCTATGAAGGCGTAAGGATTGTAATTTGTTAATGGATATAAACCCAAGAGTTTAAAAAGAAGATGTTTAAAAAGAAGTATAGTCTGGGGCCGGAAATTGTGCGGGTGCGATGGGGGCAACGGCTCCGCTCTAACCTATTCCCTTTCGCCTGTAATTGTTCGACACCCCGACGCTGAGTATATAGGCTACGTCTACGTTCCGCTTGCTCCTGCTCAAGAAGTTCAGGATGTCCTTGTCCTGGGGTAACGGGTTGCACAGTTCACCTCACCGCAGTTTAATACGCTTCGGGGCGCAATCTGAAATCGCTACTGAAAGAACCATCGGACGCAAATGCTTCCGGAATAATTTCGTTATTTTGTTTGCGTAAATCGCTTTAGATTATTTGTATATTCGTGTATTACTTGACATAGGATGTCGTAACGCCGGACACAGCAGCTCTAGGCTCGACAAAGGATTTGACAACAACAACAGCGTCGCTATTGCGTATGCATTTACCCGACACAGCATTTAGTTACCTCAAAGTCACACAAATTCCAAAAGTATAATTTCTATTCGCGACATTTTATTACCTCTTGTTTATATTGCTGTTAGGTCAGGATATCATCACTGGGCGATAGTTACGGATCAAATACAGAAACTCTGTACATTACATAACCCCGTTGCACACGTGAACAGATCCACACTTACATATAAACACGCGTGCGAAGAACCACGTACACCTACTATATACAGAAATTATGCAGTAACTCATAGATTTAAGTACAGTTTATAAAACTACGCTCAGCTCTCGCGATTACATCACCTCCGGATTGCATCGCGAACTCCGCTTGACCTCTGCGACCACAAGACCGATGATGCAACTCTCGATGACCGCCGCGAGTGTTATGTAACTGGTTTTCTGCGTAATCGCTACGTACCAGTCGTCGGGATATCTGTTGTTGAAATGAATTTGAGAATTCGTTGAAATGAATTTGATTTCTCATCGGAGCTGGATCGTTGATTAATTACTATGGAATGAAAACAATCACAACCAGTAAAAGTGTTAAAACACCTACTGCCTCAGAATACAGCCGTTACAAGCTACGGCTGGAGTAGATCAATTTGATTTTGAATCGACTTTAGAAAAGGTTTTTAAAACTGTTAAAGTCATGGTACAGTTTTTTTTCCAAAAATCTAAACTAAAGTGGAATTAAATATTCAACAATAAATTCAGCAACTAATTGAATTCACTTTTTGCTCGAGTTGGGGGTTCTTTATCTATATCACAGTAATTTAATTCCTTCCATGATTATTACTGATACAATCAGGAAAATCTGATAATAAAATAATGCTATATATTATATAACATTATATTCTATATAGACTATCAAGTATATTACTCAAATAATAAATGTTTTCAACAATATAAAATCATTTTAATTTCTAATGATTTGACATAATTAGATATAATTGTACAAATTTTAAAATGATAGGATAAAAACTTATATAAAATGTACTTCACTGAAATACGCGTTAAAACTATATAAATTATAGTATTGATATGGTATTGATATGGTATTGATATGGTATTGATATGGTATTGATATGGTATTGATATGGTATTGATATGGTATTGATATGGTAATGATATGGTAAAACAATACAAACTCAATAGGGAACCAGTCACTGCACAGTAGTTTCATTTCAGGAATGTCGGTTATTCTCAATGATCGAAGTTCAATCTGCGTCGATGCCAATTAGATAAATAATAAGTAATCAAATCTATACTAAATTCCACGTTATAAATCAACTATAAAAATATACATACTGTTGTATATATTAAAATAAATAGGCTATTGGTCTTGTGATTTACCAAAAATCTTCTCTAATATATCTACAAAGATTAAATACGCACTGTTTAATTATATATAAAGTTAAGAATGTGAGTGCAGTACACTTGGATCTAGTATGCAAATGTAAATATGAAATTTTGTTCATCCCATCAACAAATCAGAACACAGAGTCTATCACACTCTATTAAACACGATGTGTAAAGTCAAGATGTTTATGTCTTTAGGTTAAGTTTTAATATAGTTCCTCTCGAAATAACTCTATATATACATATACATATATATATATATATATATATATATATATATATATATATATATATATATATATATGTATATATATATATCTATATCTATATATAATTATAGTTTTTGAAAAACTGATAAAGGTTAAAAACTATAATTTTCAATGTGAGTTCTGTGACAGTTTACAATAAATAAATAAGGGAGTAGAATGGTGCGATTGACACACGTGCTACAGAACTACACTCCCGTCGCGTAACAACCTGTTGTAGGCAGGATTTCGACGAAGGGATGTCGATACAACATTGTGTGTCGGAAGAGTCGGGTTTCATCGTCATTGGCTCAGTCGTAGTCACAGCGCTACCCTTTTTCGGGTATTTACATCTGCAATATAAGTAAAAGGTTGACCATTCAATTATAAACATGTCAGCATTCAATCAGCGCATGCACAAAAATAATATTTATGATGGTAATTCAAAAAATGTCATGTTATTTACACTATTTATTATTATTTACATTATGTTAATATATTATAAAATATATACAAAATAAATAAGAGTTGTGAAATTTGTATACAATTACATTTGAATAAATTACTATCATATTATTAATATTAATATTATAAAAACATACTTGATATGCATAATAAAGTTACACGATTAGTATTTAAATATTAGCGGTAATTTATTTAAAACGATTTGTTTATTAAATCCAGTTTTAAAATGAATTATGTAATTAAATATTTATTATCAAAATAATAATTAATAATTAAAAATATTAATGCATACATAGAGAATATGCATCATTAATTGTATCATTTATATTATTCAAAGTATACATATAATTGGAGAACAAATAAGTTGATTATGGTGTCAATATGTATTAAGTCTATTGGCAATACAATACTCTCCATACCTAGTAAAATGTACCAAGGCCATTCTGAACCTATTTATATAAAATTATTGTTATATATACTCTTATTTAGTTAATATGTTATACTATATTACATGCTATGTTATAATAAAATTGATGTAATTCATATTTTTATTGGTATTATTAAATTGAACAAAAGAGAGGAGTCAAGAATAATAAATACATTAAAAAATGTTACGATACATTCAAGTTTAATTATAACATAATTGAAATGAGGTGATTCGTGTCTGGGATTTAAAACAAAATATATTGTTTAAGAAATTAAAATAAAAATAATATTTATTCATTATATGCAAACAATGATTCTAGTATTATGCTAGATCCATAACATGATTAGATTTTTGTTATAAAGAACGACATTTGTAAACAATCTCATACCCTTATTGACTACAAGAGAATTTACACACTGAAAATATATCACCAAAACATAATGAACAGAATATAAGAAATAATTGAAAACGTCGAGCAAGGCTATAAGAACATAGGATGAGCTACTTGATGGACCGACATCGCAAACACCAAATATGGCATTAAGTTGACGGACTATAATGATATAAACGATATCGTTACCATGTAGATTTGTAACTACGTCAAAAATTTGAATTTTTATTGTGGTATTATTTATATCAATAATTATAATTATAAACATATAATTAGAATATTTGAAAAAAAATCAATTCACTATGAATGTATAAAGGAAAATTTAACAGTATACATTCTGATAGTGATTGTTTTTATACAAACACGTTTATTAATCTTTGGTGATATATTTGTATAATATATTATGATTCTGTAATTCGCGTTAACAAATTACTACGAACGTATTTTTGTTTATGTAAGGTGAATATTATAAGTTTAAGTATATAAAATACGCTAGTTCACCACATGTGTGAACACTGACTTGTATTTCATATAATCAAATCTACAAATAATATTCACGTATTTAAGATTAAGTAATTTCATATAATTTTATTTCACTGAATTAGATTTAGAGTGGTCTTAAAAATACGCTGCATAATTTGAACTCGCGGTCAAACGTATTTGATCCCTAACTTATATTAAAAGCATGCACACAAATCATTCATTTTATATTAAGTGGTTTAAAGCGTCGCTACATTTTACGCATTTTCATCGGGTTATCATCCATACGTGATCAATACTATATGTTATGATTATATTTCTGAATTGTTTCTCATAATTATAGCTTATATTATATTAAATAACAATTATTAAATAATACTAATACAGATTAAAAATATGAAGATATTCAAATTAAACTTACTATGTTTAGTATGAATTTATTTAATATCACATCTAATTATTAAATTAATGAATAAGATATTATAAATATGTTTTGATATTATACAATAATATCAATAAACAAAATTGTAAATAGTTGATTAGATTTATAAAATATATATGTGTTCTAATATATAATTGTAAAAAATAAAATTGTAATTAAATACATAAAAGTTAACTGACTTTATTACATGAATTCCAAAATATATAATATTTTATTAAAATAATTTTCTAAATTATGTAAATAAAAACAAAGATACGAAATGATAGTGACATTTATAGATATGATTTATTATCAATATTATAAAGATCGTCAATATTTCGTAATATTTGAATTACTGGAATAGTAGTACATCCAATTCATATGATGGTATTTGATAAAGTATATTACAAATATTTGATATTTATATATTTAAGGATTTTTAAAGGATGGAAATCAGACCGACACTGTCAGTTCGATCATTCGATTGATAATTCACACTAGTAAATGGGTAAATGAGATTATTAATGTAATCATATATTGCGTTGTGTTAGAAATGAATTCTACGAGTAAAAATATGTTGTAGTCGTAGTAACTCAAATATATATGAATAGGTCTACTGTTATCCTGTATGGTAGAATGCAGGATACATAAATGATAGGTACACATTGTAAAAATGAAAGTTGATAGGTGTAACTCAATTACACCAATGTCGTAAATGGGTGTAAGCCCTACAGTGTATTACGTTTTCTTGCTTATAATAGAGATATGTGATTTTAAGGGAACGATGTATCGATTATATCAACGAGATCTATCGGACTTTAGAAGTATTTATAATATATATATATGCCTTCGGTTCTGTTCTTCAAGTTAATGAGATAATTATCTTAAAAAGAATGAACTTAATACCTTAGACCTTAATTCCCAAGAATACCGTAATCTGTGTTATAACCTCCGTAAAAATAAAACTTTTCTAAATATAAAATCGATTTTAATTCATAACAATATAAAATAATAGCTAATATATACATATAATAGTCTTTTATGGATGAAAACGAGCTATAGACACTAAGCAAATAATACTTTCATTTGCACACAAATATTATAGAAGCAAATTGGATAATATAGGCCAAATATACGTTATCTGAGAAGGAGATGAGGGATTTTGAATATATAATCACACATGGCAGTTAGTAACTAATTTTAAAGTAAAAAAGCTCGAAGAGTCATTGGAATTCAAATATAAATAGCTGACTACTTAAAATATCAGATAGGTCTAATCTGGAATTACGGCTTGGTACTGCACTCACCAAGAAAAATAGAATACACAAAGTATCTCTGAATGTCCTCTTATGAGACAACGAACCAACTTGGGTATTAAAACAGTTAAGCCAAATCCACTAGCGTGATAATGAATTCGTTTACTTAAATGAGCCGTAGGGCTTACGGCGTAGACCCTATATATTAGGGATATCTAGAAGCTTGAGTAAAGCCTTAACTAATATACATAGTCAAGATAATAAACTAAATTTGAAAATGTGTTATAACATACAAATATAGAAGATTCGTAGACAAGTGAGATGAGATACCATAATTAAGTAAGAACACATATATTTATTGGATATAAATCAAAATAATGTAATAGTATATTTTATACCAAGATTATCAAGGCAATATTGAGTCCACATCTTTCGTATTTACCATATTTACTATATTTTTAATCTATTAATGGATGTCTGAAATGAAAATAGAATGTGACCTAATTCAATTTATTTATAAATACAGACATCATTTCTGAAATGGCTTTTAGCAATAATGCTCTAATATCCAGAACGTGTATTTTCGTGTTAATTTTTGTACTCATAATATTTTACTGTATAAAACCAGGTATTTTCTTTTATATTACCATTACAAAAATGTAATATATCATGTAAGACCAGAAATTAAGAATATTTATTGGAATTTTAAAATTTTCCAATTAATTTATAATCTAATTATAATTTAACAATTAAGCTTATATATATTGATACCAATTTTAACATAATTTATTACAGTTTTAAAGTGTTATCTATTATTTACAAAATATAGTACTATTAATTTTAATTATTTTATAGCATTGGATTGCAATTAGAATAATTGCAAATAACAATGTTATATATTATAGATTATATAATATACTATGGTATTATATTAGTCAAATATTTTTTTTAAAATTATAAAAATCACTAATTTAATTACTTACACTTTCAAGTTTCCCATTTGATGCAAGTAACAATTAGATTATGTGGTATTAAATATTTAAATTATAGAAATCATTTAATATATTTTCAGTAACCGGTTTGGAATGTTTTTGTGTAGAAGAAATGTGTAATAAAAATGAACAAACAATGTGTATATCGCAAAAAGAGGGAAGGTGTTTTGCATCAGTAAAAATGGATAAAGTCACAATGGTGGTAACGCGAAAGTATGGATGCATGAAGCACGACAGTGCTACTCTTCAGGTTATATATATATTCGTGCAAGTAAATATACGGTTTTAAATAAGTATTTTCTAAAATAATAATAATAAATAATTTCATTTAAAATTTATATATATCATTAAAATATGATATTCATAATAATCTAGTGTATTTAAAACACATTAAAATAGATGTTAATCAGTGAATTATTTATTAACATTATTACTCTATTTGTAGTATAGATATTAATTAGAATAGAGTTTGTTGATTTTATAAATTGAGGTAGTTTCAATCTAACCGCGGTGATTCTTTCTTCAGTGCAAAGCCAATCTAGTACCAACACATCATCCTTCGAATATCTTCTGCTGCGATACCGATATGTGCAACAAAGACATACAACTACAACCGAACCAAGTCACGACTCCTGTAAATCTAAGTTAGTTACCGTTCAATTGCAGATTAATCTAGTACACACGAATTGGTGGTTATTCTTTACAGGGTACTCCTGTACGTTCTTGTGATAATTGCGTCAATATTATATTTACTATTTAGATGTTTATTGCTTTATCATTTCTATTTTGACTTTCAGTAATCTATATTTAGATATATCGATTTGGTATATACTTCAATAATTTAGTACTCAATAACCAGTGATGAAATAGTTTAATAAATTCTTCTACAAAAAAATTAAAATTTATATATATATAATTATGATGAGCAAAAAAATGAAATTACCTTGATTGGTGTTATTTAAATAGCAATCAATAGAGCTTTCACTGCTCATGCTATGCGTTTCTCTCATCTCGTGTATTACCTCTACCTACTCGTCTCACAATGCCGAAACACTAGCGTTTTCAGGTCTATGTATGTGCAGTAGCGTACGTGATGTTAGGCCGGTATACGAACTCTGATAAGGAGGTATGGCTGTGTTTCAATACACGCTGTACACGCTGTATACATCAATACTCAGACTACGCGCGCCCCGAGATATATATTGGTAGGAAGAGGAGGGGGAGGGGGAGGGGGAGGGAGAGGGATAGGGAGGGAGAGTGGGAGAGGGAGAGGGAGGGAGGTAGGGGGAGGGGAGGGAGGGGGAGAAGGAGGGGGAGGAGTGAGGGAGAGGGAGGGGGAGGAGTGAGGGAGAGGGAGAGAGAGTGGGAGGGAGGTATGGGGAGAGAGTGGGAGGGGAGGGAGGGGGAGAGAGAGAGGGAGAGGGAGGGAGGTAGGGGGAGGGGGAGGGGAGGGAGGAGGAGAGGGAGGGGGAGGGAGAGGGATAGGGAGGGAGAGTGGGAGAGGGAGAGGGAGGGAGGTAGGGGAAGGGGAGGGAGGGGGAGAAGGAGGGGGAGGAGTGAGGGAGAGGGAGGGGGAGGAGTGAGGGAGAGGGAGAGAGAGTGGGAGGGAGGTATGGGGAGAGAGTGGGAGGGGAGGGAGGGGGAGAGAGAGAGGGAGAGGGAGGGAGGTAGGGGGAGGGGGAGGGGAGGGAGGAGGAGAGGGAGGGGGAGGGAGAGGGATAGGGAGGGAGAGTGGGAGAGGGAGAGGGAGGAGGTAGGAGGAGGGGGAGGGGAGGGAGGAGGAGAGGGAGGGAGAGGGATAGGGAGGGAGAGTGGGAGAGGGAGAGGGAGGGAGGTAGGGGAAGGGGAGGGAGGGGGAGAAGGAGGGGGAGGAGTGAGGGAGAGGGAGGGGGAGGAGTGAGGGAGAGGGAGAGAGAGTGGGAGGGAGGTATGGGGAGAGAGTGGGAGGGGAGGGAGGGGGAGAGAGAGAGGGAGAGGGAGGGAGGTAGGGGGAGGGGGAGGGGAGGGAGGAGGAGAGGGAGGGGGAGGGAGAGGGATAGGGAGGGAGAGTGGGAGAGGGAGAGGGAGGAGGTAGGAGGAGGGGGAGGGGAGGGAGGAGGAGAGGGAGGGAGAGGGATAGGGAGGGAGAGTGGGAGAGGGAGAGGGAGGGAGGTAGGGGGAGGGGAGGGAGGGGGAGAAAGGAGGGAGGTAGGGGGAGGGGAGGGAGGGGGAGAAGGAGAGGGAGGGGGAGAGATAGTTGGAGGGAGGGAGGGGGAGAGAGAGTGGGAGGGAGGGGGAGAGAGTGGGAGGGAGGGGGAGAGGGAGGGGGAGGGAGAGGGATAGGGAGGGAGAGTGGGAGAGGGAGAGGGAGGGAGGTAGGGGGAGGGGGAGGGGAGGGAGGAGGAGAGGGAGGGGGAGGGAGAGGGATAGGGATGGAGAGTGGGAGAGGGAGAGGGAGGGAGGTAGGGGGAGGGGGAGGGGAGGGAGGAGGAGGGGGAGGGAGAGGGAGAGGGATAGGGAGGGAGAGTGGGAGAGGGAGAGGGAGGGAGGTAGGGGGAGGGGGAGGGGAGGGAGGAGGAGGGGGAGGGAGAGGAGAGGGATAGGGAGGGAGAGTGGGAGAGGGAGAGGGAGGGAGGTAGGGGAGGGGGAGGGGAGGGAGGGGGAGAGTGGGAGGGAGGGGGGAGAGGGAGGGGGAGAGAGAGTGGGAGGGGAGAGAGGGAGTGGAAGGGAGGTGGAGATAGTGAGAGATGGGGAGAGGGAGGGGGAGAGAGAGTGGGAGGGAGGGGGAGAGGGAGAGTGTGAGGGAGAGGGCGATGGAGATGGAGGGGGAGAGTGAGAGGGAGAGGGAGATAGAGTGGGAGGGAGGGAGGGAGAGGGAGAGGGCTATGGAGAGGGAGAGGAGGGGGAGAGGGAGAGAGAGAGGGATAGAGATAGCAAATACTCCCTACAGCTTAATGCTAATGCACATGCAGTGTGTGCAAAGCTCATGCTATGTTCAATCTGTTGTCGCAATGTCTTTATTCTCTTTGTAAAAAAAGCTACAATTATCATTGCTATCATTCTCTAATAGACTAATAATTGATATTATATAATCTCTTCAGCAGATGTCTAAACTATTATCTATTCACTTCTCCTATTTTTGTATCAATATTTTTTTCGATAGTGAGATTGATAGAGATTGGTAGGTGGAGAGAGCGGTGGAGAGAAGTAGATAGAGAGAGGTAGAGAGAGAGGTAGAGATAGAGGTGGAGAGAGCGGTGGAGATAGAGGTAGAGAGAGAGAGGTAGAGAGAGAGGTAGAGGTGAAGAGAGAGGTGGAGAGAGATAAGGAGAGAGAGGTAGAGAGAGAAAGGTGGAGAGAGAGGTGGAGATAAAGGTGGAGTGAAAGATAGAGAGTAATTGAGTGAATGAGTGTGTTAGTGAGTGAGTGAGTATTGAATAAGTGAGTGAGTTAGTGAGTGATTGTGTGAGTG
>OZ038316.1:7085311-7089008 GCA_964035775.1 Osedax frankpressi | reverse complement strand
ATCCACCCGCCGTCATCTCCGGCCGGAATAGCGTAGGCGGTGGCGTGCATGTCCGTAGTTCGAACCGAGTCCGAACCAGTGTTCGCTTCGATGCGCAATCATTACGCTGGCTGCACTCCCTTGCCATAACATTTAGTCATAGCCGTTATTACGTCACCTACTAACGGTAAAGGCTCTCACCATAGGCTCGCGGCACACGATTTCGTGCCGCTCCTAGTCTCTATGTATATACTTGGATTACAAATGACCTCATGTGATAACGTATGTTATACTCCGGTATTTACACTTGGGAGTATTGCAATCATATGTGTGTGTATAACCAAGTGTTTCTGAATATTTGGAAGTGTGTATGGACGTATAAAGGTATATTTACGAGAATTTAGTAGTGCATGGGCATACAAAAGAGTATTTATAAGTATATAAGAGTGCATGGACGTAAACATTTGCGTTTAGGATTATTTAAGAGTTTTACAGTATTTAGCTATTTGTGCGAATATATTAAGTTGTATTTGAGTTTATAAATTGAGTCTTATTTAGGAAGTTATGGGCATATAAATGTGTGTTAAGAGAATGTAGGAGGATATTGGCATATAAAGGTGTGTTAAGATGATTTAGGATGTTATGTGCATATAAAGGTTGGTTAAGAGAATGTAGGAGGGCATATCATATGTAGAATTCGATTATTTTAGACTTTCAATGAATGCACTGTAAAATAATGATAAATAGTATATTACAATATATGTTTGTAAGTATGTGTGTATGTGTTTGTATATGTGTGTTTATAAGTATGTATGTATGTGTGTTTATAAGTATGTATGTATGTGTGTTTGTATATGTGTGTGTCAGTATGCGTGTGCGTATATTTATTTATTTGATGTAACAATTAATATAAAATTAGATTTCGCTATTAAGTTTTAAGAGATAACAAAATATTATGTAAGCAGGAAGTGTTCGATCATGAGTTTGTATTTGTGGGTAAGTGTAGTGAGTAAATAAGTACGTGCGTTGTGTGTATGTGTGTTTGTGTGTGGTCACGTTCCAATGCGTATGTCTTCATACCTAGCTATACTAAACGTAATACATTAGAAAATGTATACAGCGCAATTAAGGTATCGAGAGTCCGATGCAAACCACATAGTTACGTAACATAACATAGTTACGTAACATAACATAGTTACGTAATATAGATATTTCATTGCGATGAACAAGATTCACGCGGATATTTTTCTGAGCACCGGGAATTTAATAATAAATGGAAATTATCAGAAGCTATATAATAAATAAACATATCGCAAATATTATATATTAGTTAATACATTTATAAAATACAACTAACTCAAGTTGACTCACGGTGTCTATATTATAGAGTATATATTATATAATATTCATTTGATTAATGGTTATATATATTCATATATCACCACTGATAGTTATCATAGACAAGTACAATGTTTGCTTATCGTCTAGTGTATCTTTATCTCGGAAAATAAAATAACATTTCCCCATTAATTCCCTTCTTCTTTAGTTTCATCTTTCTCCCTCGACCGCTCCCGTATTATTATATAAGACATGCATTGGTGTCTCCTTGACGTACTTAACTGTTACATTGCGTACTCATGATACCTAACTGTTATTGCGCAATATACACATTTAAGCAGCTTCCGCTAATTGATAGACAGAAAGATATTTAGCAGATATCTATCGGATCTCTAAGCCGTTATTAATGTTGTTGAGAGTACGGTAGTAGTGTCGTGAGCAATGTCTACTGGTATACATTTGTATGGGTTATATACATTTGTATGGGTTATATACGTTGTAAAGGTATATTTAGAAGGGTCGCTTATACGTTAATGTATTTTATATAATTCTGAGATTTAAAAATCTGCTTTATATATACAAAATAAGGACAATTAAATTACTTAGCAGATTTTAAAGATTTATAAAATATAATTCATTACACATATTATCAGTCATATCCAATACAATACATTCATAATTATTAGCCAATATTATTAAGATTATTAGGTATATCTAGCTGTCAATTACATTCTAATGACATGTCAATCAAGGATTGTAAATATTATGATTTAAAAAATATAAATATTTTTTGTTTTAAAATTATTTAACACAATAATTAAATTACTATAATTGCATAAATTATTAATTATATCATCTATCTAAATTATATGAATATATATATATATATATATATATATATATCATATATTTTTCACCGATAACTAATTTTAACAAATACAAATTAGATACATATATATAATAATAATATATTCTCATATGTGAAATAATTATATAAGTGTGTGCTGTTGGATGTATATTATTGACTATATATTATACAATGTATAATATATATATTATACATATTAATTACAAAATAATTGGTATTAAATATGGATTATACTAATAATATATAATATAAATAATATAATATTGTGATTAGAAAGTTACATGTTTATAAAATATAAATATTTACATTATTTTAATTTGACACGCCCTAAATTCGACTCATGAATATAGTTTATTTATATATTAATATAATATGTTTGAATTTTAAATATCATAATAATGTTATGATTTATTACTAATCTTTCGGTATATATATTATATTATTTTATATATTTTGTTTGCATATAGAATATATAATTTCAAAGAAAATAGACTAGGACATGGACACCATAACAATTGCGTAGCGGTACATACAGTAGTTTTATTAGGAGTTGGAGCGAGATGTGGGCGTGGCTAATCATTTACAGATGATATAAGCTGGTACAGAGGTCGGTAGGAGACGCGCGTGTGAGAAAGTAATACACGCGTCGTGTGTGCTCTAGGTATACACAATGTATAGTGTAGACAGTTTGACACGAGAGGGACGTGTTGCGACCAGGGACATACACTGTACACACTGCACAGTGGTTCTCATTACTATTTACTTACATAATCTTTACGTATCTATAGACCAATGTAAACAATCTTAAATTATTCATAAATATTACTCGACAGTTATACATTTTTTTTCTAAGAAATGTAAAAATATTGTATATTAAATAATATAACATAATCGATAATGCAGTACCCCTATATCATTTACCACCTTCTTAAACCCCCATATCTACTGACTCATCCTTAAACCTACACATCGTATCTCACTTCCTCAGAACCCTATATCATCTACCACCTTCTCTAACCCCATACATCACCTACCACCTCCTCAAACCCACATATCATCTGCCACCATCTTAATCCCCCCATATAATCTACAAACCTTCTCAAACCCCCACATCATCTACCACCTTCTCAAACTACCCACCCCACATACTTACTACAACTAATTACTCTTACATTATACATTATTAACAACTACTACTACAACAACATTTCTATACTCTATACATCTGCCTGTATATCTGCACAATTGTATCTACTCCACATATACTACCCACATATACCGCCCACCATACCTACCACACTAACCCTACATACCCAACTCACTCCACTCACCCTACTCATTCCCTTTACTCCATTCACCCTACTCCACTCACCCCACTCACCTCCGACCTCTATATAATTCACTCACATCACATGTCTACATGAGCACTTATTCTACTCACCTACACTAACTACACCCCTATATTAACTCCACCCACCTGTACCCACCCCCAATCTACCTATCTCATTCATA
>OZ038316.1:7075311-7080311 GCA_964035775.1 Osedax frankpressi | reverse complement strand
TAATTACGATGTCTATACTAAATACCTCTGTTTTACTAATTACGATGTCTATACTAAATACCTCTGTTTTACTAATTACGATGTCTATACTAAATACCTCTGTATTACTAATTACGATGTCTATACTAAATACCTCTGTTTTACTAATTACGATGTCTATACTAAATACCTCTGTTTTACTATTTAATTGGCCTTATATTGTCTTAAATTATTTTGTTTACCTTTTTGCTATATGTTTCTATTACTTTTTTTTACATTTTTTAACTGATTTATAACCTTTACTAATAAATATGTAACCGTACAGACTTGGATACACTTTAGTTTTAGTAAACGAGTAGATTTAAAATATGTTAAATTTGCTTTATTTGATTAGTAGTTATAAAAGGTCAAAGAAATGCAATTTGTTAATAGAATTATACTTGTATTAACGGTTTAAACATGTAATGTATATAATGTATATAATGTATATAATGTATATAATGTATATAATGTATATAATGTATATAATGTATATAATGTATATAATGTATATAATGTATATAATGTATATAATGTATATAATGTATATAATGTATATAATGTATATAATGTATATAATGTATATAATGTATATAATGTATATAATGTATATAATGTATATAATGTATATAATGTATATAATGTATATAATGTATATAATGTATATAATGTATATAATGTATATAATGTATATAATGTATATAATGTATATAATGTATATAATGTATATAATGTATATAATGTATATATTTTATATGATGTATATCGTTGGAATTATTTATTTAAAATCAACAGAACATATTTCTGAAATCTTCTTAAAAAGGAACACGAATATCCGAGGAAAATCGATCAAATGTGTAAATAGATATACGAACAAAGAGTTTTAACAACGGTTACAATTAAATACATAACGATGTTTTTCTTAAACGATTTACATTTAGAGACATATTTATCAACGATCATTCAGTAAATTAGTGACATAATTGTACGAATTAAGAAACTCGTGTGTTACAAATTATTAGTAATATTTACGTGCGAATTGTTGATCAGGGAATTAATCAATGTTGAACCTTTAGTGAGACTATCTGCCAAGTTAGGAATGTTTAAGGGCAAAAGTTAATTGAAACAAATTAAAGATAGCATATATACAATATATTATAAGATGAATTATAAATGTATGTAATATTACATACATTTATAATTCATCTTATAATATATTGTATTTATTTATAAATATATTAATGTATATATTAATAATAATAAAAAATCAAATTAAATATTCATTATTATTAGTCAATATTAGTTAATAAAAAAGAATTACACCAAAACGTGTTACTGGAATGCCGACCTAGAAAAGACGATGCTGCCAGTGTTGTATTAACAGTATGAGACAAAGATGTCGTATTGTCTTTACCCATTGAAAGTGTGTAGTTTCCACCTTATCATGTATAATAAATGATTGTTAATACAACAATAACAAGTTATCTGACAACTATGTATATGCCTACGTTACTAAAATGGCGAAACAAATAATGATAGAGTAATAATGAACTCTAGATCAATAACTATTACTTAAGATAGTATCTACTCCTAATAAACCAAACTATGTGACTATAATTTTACATAATACGTCATAGTATTATGTAACTATTTTAGAAAAAATGTGTACAATTTATTTTTAATGCAAGTAAATAAACAATATTACAATACAATTTTTATAAATATACTAAATACAAGTATTGTAGCTATCGATGTAATAGGTATAATGTACTAAGTAAATTGTACTTCTATGTACAGAGAAGACAATAAGAAGAAAAATATTATTTTAAAATTAATCTAAATCAGCCTAATTTTTCTATTGCATTCCTTATAATCCAATATCAACAACTCTTTATTTATAATTAGCACGAGTAAATATCTATAGTTAAAAATATCTAAATTTGATTTCGATAATATCCGCATAATTGTTTACATTCATTTAAATAGCCTGCAGATAAAGTATCATTATTATACAGGTTATATATCACAAAGTTTTACTTTGTACTTTAAAAATAAATATTCATCAATTTTCTTGTGATTAAAAATATTTCAAATATCGAGATTAAAATTTCAAATGATTTTATTTCACCTTAAAAATAAATTGACCTCGATTATCTCGTTATTATCCAGATAGAGAATATAGTATTCACTAATTAAAGTTGTATTGCGATCTAAGCTAGTGGAATACAATTTATTTTATCACATTTTTCCATCGTGTTCGTTCACCCTTTTTTCACAAGAAATATATTCAATATTTCTAAATTCTTTATTTATAACTGAGAAATTGGTTTATAGTATAATATATATATATATATATATATATATATATATATATAGTACATATTTACTAATTAATAATTTCATTTTCAGAACGTTCTCGAAAATGATTTAATAACTATAATTTCGTATTATCTAAGTCAATCGAGTGCCGTCTATCTTAATCCCTTTGTAACCCTAACCGGCGATTGCCCAGCTAATTAAAGCGATGGCCAGACTGCCCATTACCACGAGCGTACAGCTGCAGGCCAATACGGCGTGCATCAGGAAATACCGAGATTCGGCTGTGAGATGGCAATTGCAGCCCTTGTACGAAATGCGCTTTTGCTGTGGTTGTTGGAATGTGGTTAGAGGTGCGGTGTCGTCTGTAATAGACACGGGGCATTCCTTATAAGGCGCTGATTTAGTATTCTATTGAATTCGTATCACGGGTTGAACACTACGAGCGTCAACGCCGTTACAAATGTACTCACCACGATGAAGTCGTTTCCACCGCCGGACACCAGAGAAGATCGACTAGTTTTGCTTGGCTGTCTTGTCAGTTGTTCCTCTACTTCAATACCAGCCGCGTCGTCCTCTATTACAGTGGGGTCGGTACTAGGTCCGTTGCTAGACTCGTTGCTAGGCGACTGCTTCTTGCGTTTGCGTCTCCTCTTCTTCTCCCCGACTTCTGTAGTCGGGCAACATTCGTTATCAGCTAAAGTGATCAGTTAATACTCATCGATGATTGCTAAAGAATTGTAATCCTTAAGAGTTTGAAATCTTAAGAGATTTTAATCTTTTTAATTTGAATTCCTAAAATTGGAGATTCCTATTAATTTGTAATTCTTAGTAATTTGAATTATTGTTAATTTTAATTCTTAGTAATTTGAATATTTATGAATTGTAATGCTAAGTTATGTAATAATGTAACGCATATGGGAGATGACCCGTATGAGTACTTGAGGAGCTTTATCATATAAAACACTATCTTTCTACGGATCACAACCTTAACGTAGTGATGCTAGACGTCGCACTACCTGTATCGTTGTCTTGACCTATTTCGATGGGTTTCGTCGGCTCCAGTTCTTCGACCGTTGCGGTTTTGCATTTCTTCTTACGGCGCCTCTTCTCCACCGGAACGGTTTTGCGCGCTGGCGTTTCCATATCGACGCCCGCCACACCGACGCAATTTAGATCAACGCACGTACCGGCGACTTCAGTTGCTTTTTTCTGCGAGATCGAACGAGTTCGGTGTATCGAACGTTTACGAGATGGGTTGCGTTTTATTCTCGGCGAGTGAGAGTGTTGCGGTGAGCGGGAATGTTTCGGCGAGTGAATATGTCGCCGCGATTGTTTTCGTGATTTGGTGCGGGTAAGCGGTGGGGAATCGAAATCGTGCGGCGATTGGGTTTGGAGGGGAGATGATCGGTTCTGTGTCGAGGACGAGTGGTGGGTTGGAGTGGGTTGGCTTTGCGTAGGGGAATGTCGGGGTAGAGACGAATGTCGTGATGAGGAAGAGTGACGGGGTATGGATGATTGGCGTTGTGGGGATGGGGGACGCGGCGGGGTAGAATGTTTCATCGGCATCAGAGAATGTGCAGGGGGCGATAATGAGTGTGCCCTGGATGCTTTGACCGTTAGTTCTTCAGAAAGCGAGTTCGGAATGCGATCTCTGATTATCACCACCCGAGGTAATGATATCACCTCAGGACTACTCTTCACCGACATTACCTGAGGATGGATACGAGGTTAACGAGTGTTGTGAACGTGGAATGGGACGTAGAGTGGTGTATACCAAACGTATAAGTGTGTGCATCGCAAATTTACCAGGGAAGACTATGTCGTATCGTATCAATAGAGTAGATTATGGTAGAGATGAGTAGAATAGAGTAGAATAGAGTAGAACAGAGTAGAATAGAGTAGAATAGAGTAGAATAGAGTAGAATAGAGTAGAATAGAGTAGAATAGAGTAGAATAGAGTAGAATAGAGTAGAATAGAGTAAAGTAGAATATTGATGAAAACTGTGCGATGCGGCTGGGAGAACAGTCTAGATTAGAGGTATTAGTAATATTGAGGTGAATTCGAGTTACATACAATAATTACCGGAAGGTCAACGGAAACTAATTAAAACGCAAATAAGCGAATACATTAACTGATATGGGGATTTAGATATGGTTAACATATAAATGTAGAGCTTGAAAACATGGTATTAAGAGAGAGTTTGTCGAGTGAGTTACCTTTAACTAGGTCTGACGTCTGATTGAGGCATATAGCTACTCGAGCTACTTTGTTTACTTCGTTTGCGTACGTTTTCACGCATGCGTGGGTAATTCAATATGTTCGCCTATGTACGGCGTACAATGTACGCCGTACAGTGTACGGCGTACGTATTGAATTACACGCGAAAGAAATATTACGCACAGTAACATTAGATCATGTACGGTTTCATCGGTGGGAGGTAATTATGAAATTAGATATTTTGATGGTCGATCAATTGATCATATTTATTGCTAGATTGTTGTAACCAAACATGACTATGCAAAATGTATATGTTACAACTATCGTATAATATTATATACAATATAAATATATATATATATGTATATTAAAGTTTCATTTTGACTAAATAATGTTGTACTTTGAATTTGATATATTTTCATTTATTTCATTTAAAAGAACACAT
>OZ038316.1:7050311-7070311 GCA_964035775.1 Osedax frankpressi | reverse complement strand
CCTATACATACACAAACCATTTCCTTATGCATCTTTAAGCCACACCCCGCAACATTACCCTATACACCAGCCGCCCGCCGAGCTCCACCGTGCCACTACGAGGACACAAGCCCCGCCGCCAACCTTATCGGAATGTCTGTACTGTCCGATGCCGAGATCGGCGTCGTTGTAACTTGGCTGAGCCGGAGAACGGTTCGGGCAGGCATTGATCATGTGACCGGGCTGATGGCAATGGTAGCAGGTGATGGTGCGAGTGGCGCCGCCCGACGACCCCTGGAACTGACCGCCGCCGCCGGCCGAGGCGCCACCGCCGCCGCCGCGGCCGTAAGCTTGGTGCTGACCGCCGGTCAACTGCTGCTGGACGGCTTGCTGGATGTCGACGGGCATCTCTTGACCGGTCAGCGCGTGAATCATGGCGGCGATGTCGACGACCTTGGCGTCCGGGTTCACGGGCAGGTCAAAGGTCGGACTGTGCGGTGGCCGCAAGTCAAATTAAGTCAATATTACATCCTCGGGAATACAATTATATAATTTACAGAATGAATCGATATCAAATTTTTGAAAAGTGAATATTAAGATGAATCAATTGAGTTATTTAACACTACATTTATTTACTTTTATAGAGCGTAAAATTATATATAGATCATTAATATAGATATAATGGATAGATTATTTGTTTAATGAATAGCTGATCATTGTCAAGATAAGATTACAACCAAATATGGTTTAAATCCAAAATATATATTTATAAGAACACGCGTCAAATATATTTTGTAAATTTTATCAAATATATTTGATTTCTTATATCTCTGCTAAATCTCTACTATCATTTTAAATAAAAAACTTCTTTTATGTAACTGTAAAAATTCATATAATACATTAAATGAATTTTCTCTGGAGGATGTCGATAGGTGTATAAAACATGATTACTTATAAGTAAAGGTAAGTAAAGGTATACAGATAAGTATATTTTATCCCAAATCGGAAATTAAGTTACCTATAGGTTAGGTAACAAATCTCTTTATATTTTTACCGAGTAGTTTTTAGTTATTCTGATTTTAATAAAAGTCAATCAATGTATTCACTTATATGAAGTACATAACTATATAATATAAATTATATATATAGTTTATTTACATAGCAATAAATTTACATAAACAATAAAACTATAGTTTATATAGATTAATAGAACTATAGTTTATATAGAAAAAAGTCTATTAGTTTAAGAGAATCTAGGGAGAGCTATGATGTAATCACCATATCTTAGTCTGAATGAATAAACAGTTTTGATGTGTATCCGGAGTTAGATTTAGTTGTAACGGTATGGTTGTAACGGTACGGTATGGTTGTAATGGTATGGTTGTAACGGTACGGTATGGTTGTAATGGTATGGTTGTAACGGTAAGGTTGTAACGGTATGGTTGTAATGGTATGGTTGTAACGGTAAGGTTGTAACGGTATGGTTGTAACGGTACGGTATGGTTGTAACGGTATGGTTGTAACGGTAAGGTTGTAACGGTATGGTTGTAAAGGTATGGTTGTAACGGTACGGTTGTAACGGTATGGTTGTAACGGTATGGTTGTAACGGTATGGTATGGTTGTAACGGTATGGTTGTAACGGTAAGGTTGTAACGGTATGGTTGTAATGGTATGGTTGTAATGGTATGGTTGTAACGGTATGGTTGTAACGGTATGGTTGTAACGGTATGGTATGGTTGTAACGGTATGGTTGTAACGGTAAGGTTGTAACGGTATGGTTGTAAAGGTATGGTTGTAACGGTACGGTTGTAACGGTATGGTTGTAACGGTATGGTTGTAACGGTATGGTTGTAACGGTACGGTATGGTTGTAACGGTATGGTTGTAACGGTAAGGTTGTAACGGTATGGTTGTAACGGTATGGTTGTAACGGTATGGTTGTAATGGTATGGTATGGTTGTAACGGTACGGTATGGTTGTAATGGTATGGTTGTAACGGTATGGTTGTAACGGTATGGTATGGTTGTAATGGTATGGTTGTAACGGTATGGTTGTAAAGGTATGGTTGTAACGGTATGGTTGTAACGGTATGGTTGTAACGGTATGGTTGTAATGGTATGGTATGGTTGTAACGGTATGGTATGGTTGTAATGGTATGGTTGTAACGGTATGGTTGTAATGGTATGGTTGTAACGGTATGGTTGTAACGGTATGGTTGTAACGGTATGGTTGTAATGGTATGGTATGGTTGTAACGGTACGGTATGGTTGTAATGGTATGGTTGTAATGGTAAGGTTGTAACGGTATGGTTGTAACGGTATGGTATGGTTGTAACGGTATGGTTGTAATGGTAAGGTTGTAACGGTATGGTTGTAACGGTATGGTATGGTTGTAACGGTATGGTTGTAACGGTACGGTATGGTTGTAATGGTATGGTTGTAACGGTATGGTTGTAACGGTACGGTATGGTTGTAACGGTATGGTTGTAACGGTATGGTTGTAAAGGTATGGTTGTAACGGTACGGTATGGTTGTAATGGTATGGTTGTAATGGTATGGTTGTAATGGTATGGTTGTAACGGTACGGTATGGTTGTAACGGTATGGTTGTAACGGTATGGTTGTAACGGTATGGTTGTAATGGTATGGTTGTAACGGTATGGTTGTAACGGTACGGTATGGTTGTAACGGTATGGTTGTAACGGTATGGTTGTAAAGGTATGGTTGTAACGGTATGGTTGTAACGGTATGGTTGTAATGGTATGGTTGTAACGGTATGGTTGTAACGGTATGGTTGTAATGGTATGGTTGTAACGGTATGGTTGTAACGGTACGGTATGGTTGTAACGGTATGGTTGTAACGGTATGGTTGTAATGGTATGGTTGTAACGGTATGGTTGTAACGGTATGGTTGTAATGGTATGGTTGTAACGGTATGGTTGTAACGGTACGGTATGGTTGTAACGGTATGGTTGTAACGGTATGGTTGTAACGGTATGGTTGTAATGGTATGGTTGTAACGGTACGGTATGGTTGTAATGGTATGGTTGTAACGGTATGGTTGTAACGGTATGGTTGTAATGGTATGGTATGGTTGTAATGGTATGGTTGTAACGGTATGGTTGTAACGGTATGGTTGTAATGGTATGGTTGTAACGGTATGGTTGTAACGGTATGGTTGTAACGGTATGGTTGTAACGGTATGGTTGTAACGGTATGGTATGGTTGTAACGGTATGGTTGTAACGGTACGGTATGGTTGTAACGGTATGGTTGTAATGGTATGGTTGTAACGGTATGGTTGTAATGGTATGGTTGTAACGGTATGGTTGTAACGGTATGGTTGTAATGGTATGGTTGTAATGGTATGGTATGGTTGTAATGGTATGGTTGTAATGGTATGGTTGTAATGGTATGGTTGTAACGGTATGGTTGTAACGGTATGGTTGTAACGGTATGGTTGTAACGGTATGGTTGTAATGGTATGGTTGTAATGGTATGGTATGGTTGTAATGGTATGGTTGTAACGGTATGGTTGTAACGGTATGGTTGTAACGGTATGGTTGTAATGGTATGGTATGGTTGTAATGGTATGGTTGTAACGGTATGGTTGTAATGGTATGGTTGTAACGGTATGGTTGTAACGGTATGGTTGTAACGGTATGGTTGTAATGGTATGGTTGTAACGGTATGGTTGTAATGGTATGGTTGTAACGGTATGGTTGTAACGGTATGGTTGTAACGGTATGGTTGTAACGGTACGGTATGGTTGTAACGGTATGGTTGTAATGGTATGGTTGTAACTGTATGGTTGTAACGGTATGGTTGTAATGGTATGGTTGTAACGGTATGGTTGTAACGGTATGGTTGTAACGGTATGGTTGTAATGGTATGGTTGTAACGGTATGGTTGTAATGGTATGGTTGTAACGGTATGGTTGTAATGGTATGGTTGTAATGGTATGGTATGGTTGTAACGGTATGGTTGTAACGGTATGGTTGTAACGGTATGGTTGTAACGGTATGGTTGTAACGGTATGGTTGTAATGGTATGGTTGTAACGGTATGGTTGTAATGGTATGGTTGTAACGGTATGGTTGTAACGGTATGGTTGTAACGGTATGGTTGTAATGGTATGGTTGTAACGGTATGGTTGTAATGGTATGGTATGGTTGTAACGGTATGGTTGTAACGGTATGGTATGGTTGTAATGGTATGGTTGTAATGGTATGGTTGTAACGGTATGGTTGTAACGGTATGGTTGTAACGGTATGGTTGTAATGGTATGGTTGTAATGGTATGGTATGGTTGTAATGGTATGGTTGTAACGGTATGGTTGTAACGGTATGGTTGTAACGGTATAGTTGTAATGGTATGGTATGGTTGTAATGGTATGGTTGTAACGGTATGGTTGTAATGGTATGGTTGTAACGGTATGGTTGTAACGGTATGGTTGTAATGGTATGGTTGTAACGGTATGGTTGTAATGGTATGGTTGTAACGGTATGGTTGTAACGGTATGGTTGTAACGGTATGGTTGTAACGGTACGGTATGGTTGTAACGGTATGGTTGTAATGGTATGGTTGTAACTGTATGGTTGTAACGGTATGGTTGTAATGGTATGGTTGTAACGGTATGGTTGTAACGGTATGGTTGTAACGGTATGGTTGTAACGGTATGGTTGTAATGGTATGGTTGTAACGGTATGGTTGTAATGGTATGGTTGTAACGGTATGGTTGTAATGGTATGGTTGTAATGGTATGGTATGGTTGTAACGGTATGGTTGTAACGGTATGGTTGTAACGGTACGGTATGGTTGTAACGGTATGGTTGTAACGGTATGGTTGTAACGGTATGGTTGTAATGGTATGGTTGTAACGGTATGGTTGTAATGGTATGGTATGGTTGTAACGGTATGGTTGTAACGGTATGGTATGGTTGTAATGGTATGGTTGTAATGGTATGGTTGTAACGGTATGGTTGTAATGGTATGGTTGTAATGGTATGGTTGTAACGGTATGGTTGTAACGGTATGGTTGTAATGGTATGGTATGGTTGTAAAGGTATGGTTGTAACGGTACGGTATGGTTGTAACGGTATGGTTGTAACGGTATGGTATGGTTGTAATGGTATGGTTGTAACGGTATGGTTGTAACGGTACGGTATGGTTGTAACGGTATGGTTGTAATGGTATGGTTGTAACGGTATGGTTGTAATGGTATGGTATGGTTGTAATGGTATGGTTGTAATGGTATGGTTGTAACGGTACGGTATGGTTGTAACGGTATGGTTGTAACGGTAAGGTTGTAACGGTATGGTTGTAATGGTATGGTTGTAACGGTATGGTTGTAACGGTATGGTATGGTTGTAATGGTATGGTTGTAACGGTATGGTTGTAACGGTATGGTATGGTTGTAATGGTATGGTTGTAAAGGTATGGTTGTAAAGGTATGGTTGTAACGGTATGGTTGTAACGGTATGGTTGTAACGGTATGGTATGGTTGTAATGGTATGGTTGTAATGGTATGGTTGTAACGGTATGGTTGTAACGGTATGGTTGTAATGGTATGGTTGTAACGGTACGGTTGTAATGGTATGGTTGTAATGGTATGGTTGTAACGGTATGGTTGTAATGGTATGGTATGGTTGTAAAGGTATGGTTGTAACGGTATGGTTGTAAAGGTATGGTTGTAAAGGTATGGTTGTAACGGTATGGTTGTAACGGTATGGTTGTAATGGTATGGTTGTAACGGTACGGTATGGTTGTAACGGTATGGTTGTAACGGTATGGTTGTAACGGTATGGTTGTAATGGTATGGTTGTAATGGTATGGTTGTAACGGTATGGTTGTAACGGTATGGTTGTAATGGTATGGTATGGTTGTAAAGGTATGGTTGTAACGGTATGGTTGTAAAGGTATGGTTGTAAAGGTATGGTTGTAACGGTATGGTTGTAACGGTATGGTTGTAATGGTATGGTTGTAATGGTATGGTTGTAACGGTATGGTTGTAACGGTATGGTATGGTTGTAATGGTATGGTTGTAACGGTATGGTTGTAATGGTATGGTATGGTTGTAACGGTATGGTTGTAATGGTATGGTATGGTTGTAAAGGTATGGTTGTAACGGTATGGTTGTAAAGGTATGGTTGTAAAGGTATGGTTGTAACGGTATGGTTGTAACGGTATGGTTGTAACGGTATGGTTGTAACGGTATGGTTGTAATGGTATGGTTGTAACGGTATGGTTGTAACTGTATGGTTGTAACGGTATGGTATGGTTGTAATGGTATGGTTGTAAAGGTATGGTTGTAAAGGTATGGTTGTAACGGTATGGTTGTAACGGTATGGTTGTAACGGTATGGTTGTAACGGTATGGTTGTAATGGTATGGTTGTAACGGTATGGTTGTAACGGTATGGTTGTAATGGTATGGTATGGTTGTAATGGTATGGTTGTAAAGGTATGGTTGTAAAGGTATGGTTGTAAAGGTATGGTTGTAACGGTATGGTTGTAACTGTATGGTTGTAACGGTACAGTATGGTTGTAATGGTATGGTTGTAAAGGTATGGTTGTAAAGGTATGGTTGTAACGGTATGGTTGTAACTGTATGGTTGTAACGGTACAGTATGGTTGTAATGGTATGGTTGTAAAGGTATGGTTGTAAAGGTATGGTTGTAAAGGTATGGTTGTAACGGTATGGTTGTAACTGTATGGTTGTAACGGTACAGTATGGTTGTAATGGTATGGTTGTAATGGTATGGTTGTAACGGTATGGTTGTAACGGTATGGTTGTAACGGTATGGTTGTAACGGTATGGTTGTAAAGGTATGGTTGTAACGGTATGGTTGTAACGGTATGGTTGTAACGGTATGGTATGGTTGTAATGGTACGGTATGGTTGTAACGGTATGGTATGGTTGTAACGGTACAGTATGGTTGTAACGGTATGGTTGTAACGGTATGGTATGGTTGTAATGGTACAGTATGGTTGTAACGGTATGGTTGTAACGGTATGGTTGTAACGGTATGGTTGTAACGGTATGGTTGTAACGGTATGGTTGTAACGGTATGGTTGTAATGGTACAGTATGGTTGTAACGGTACAGTATGGTTGTAACGGTATGGTTGTAATGGTATGGTTGTAACGGTATGGTATGGTTGTAAAGGTATGGTTGTAACGGTATGGTTGTAACGGTATGGTTGTAATGGTATGGTTGTAAAGGTATGGTTGTAATGGTATGGTTGTAAAGGTATGGTTGTAATGGTATGGTTGTAACGGTACAGTATGGTTGTAACGGTATGGTTGTAATGGTATGGTATGGTTGTAAAGGTATGGTTGTAACGGTATGGTTGTAACGGTATGGTTGTAATGGTATGGTTGTAAAGGTATGGTTGTAACGGTATGGTTGTAATGGTATGGTTGTAACGGTACAGTATGGTTGTAACGGTATGGTTGTAACGGTATGGTTGTAACGGTATGGTTGTAACGGTACAGTATGGTTGTAATGGTATGGTTGTAACGGTATGGTTGTAAAGGTATGGTTGTAACGGTATGGTTGTAACGGTATGGTTGTAACGGTACGGTATGGTTGTAATGGTACGGTATGGTTGTAACGGTACAGTATGGTTGTAATGGTATGGTTGTAACGGTATGGTTGTAAAGGTATGGTTGTAATGGTATGGTTGTAACGGTATGGTTGTAACTGTATGGTTGTAACGGTACAGTATGGTTGTAATGGTATGGTTGTAACGGTATGGTTGTAAAGGTATGGTTGTAACGGTATGGTTGTAACGGTATGGTTGTAATGGTATGGTTGTAACGGTATGGTTGTAAAGGTATGGTTGTAACGGTATGGTATGGTTGTAATGGTACAGTATGGTTGTAACGGTATGGTTGTAACGGTATGGTTGTAACGGTATGGTTGTAACGGTATGGTATGGTTGTAATGGTACGGTATGGTTGTAACGGTATGGTATGGTTGTAACGGTACAGTATGGTTGTAACGGTATGGTTGTAACGGTATGGTATGGTTGTAATGGTACAGTATGGTTGTAACGGTATGGTTGTAACGGTATGGTTGTAACGGTATGGTTGTAACGGTATGGTTGTAACGGTATGGTTGTAACGGTATGGTATGGTTGTAATGGTACAGTATGGTTGTAACGGTATGGTTGTAACGGTATGGTTGTAACGGTATGGTTGTAACGGTATGGTTGTAACGGTATGGTTGTAACGGTATGGTTGTAACGGTATGGTTGTAACGGTATGGTATGGTTGTAATGGTACAGTATGGTTGTAACGGTATGGTTGTAACGGTATGGTTGTAACGGTATGGTTGTAACGGTATGGTTGTAACGGTATGGTTGTAACGGTATGGTTGTAACGGTATGGTTGTAACGGTATGGTATGGTTGTAATGGTACGGTATGGTTGTAACGGTATGGTTGTAACGGTATGGTATGGTTGTAATGGTACAGTATGGTTGTAACGGTATGGTTGTAACGGTATGGTTGTAACGGTATGGTTGTAACGGTATGGTTGTAACGGTATGGTTGTAACGGTATGGTTGTAACGGTATGGTTGTAACGGTATGGTTGTAACGGTATGGTTGTAATGGTATGGTTGTAATGGTATGGTTGTAACGGTATGGTTGTAACGGTACAGTATGGTTGTAACGGTATGGTTGTAACGGTATGGTATGGTTGTAATGGTACGGTATGGTTGTAACGGTATGGTTGTAACGGTACAGTATGGTTGTAATGGTATGGTTGTAACGGTATGGTTGTAATGGTACAGTATGGTTGTAACGGTATGGTTGTAACGGTACGGTTGGGAAGAGTCGCATACTAACTGCTGGTACTTGCAATTGGAGCCCTGGGGGCAGAAACCGATCAGGTAGTTAGTGCAAAGTAGACGCCTAGCGTGTCGATTCTTACATGACGGACCTGCATTTTAAATTTCATCTTAATATGGAAATTATTAAGAGAAGCTCTGTATTTATTAGCATTATATTAATTGAATATTTGAACGAATACATTTTCTCCTGTTTTCTTTTCTTTATAATTCTAAATATATACACAAATGTTAATTAACGGATGGTAAATATTCAAGAAACTGATCAAATAAATAACCGTGTCGACAGAATCCTCTATTGTACCATTGACAATCTTTCAGTTTTTTATCGGGATCGATGTGTAAAAATGGACATTCTTTATTTCCGCATTCACCGAACTTGGCAAAGAAATAACACTCCGGCATTTTTGACATATTATATTCATGTAAGAATTCACAATCATCGCCTTTAATTTATTTTAACAGATTAATATTATTATTATTATAAATAAGTTATACTCTCAGCTATCTATCTCAATTATTAATACTAACGAAAACAATACAATTATACACAAAAAGTAAGTTATAAAATTATTTTTAAATTACAAAATATCATAGTAAAATACATGAAACCTTTTTTGCATAGTCCTCGTAACCAATGTTTGCAAACAACTGATCGATCATTATGAATATGTCTAAATGGACACCAATTTCCTCTATCACATTTCTGAGTTCGATCAAACGTGGTACACACCGCGGCATTTGATTCTTATGAAATAAATATAAATTTAAATGATTAAAATTATAAATTACTAAGATATGATTTAATAATAAAATAAAATAAAATTATTTGCAAATTCATTTTGCATCAATACTAACTATCCATTCCACAAAATAACAAATCTTCTGCATCAGCCTGAGCTTCAAGTATATCTTCTATTTCAAATTTAATCATTGTAGCATCTGCTACAAATTCCTCCATATCTAATGCCAATAAGTTACAGAATAATGTATTTAATATATCCTACAATTTAAAAAAAATAATAAATTTCCATATTTTTAAAAAAAAATCTTAATTCTTTGTTATGAATTATTATTATTTTTTTTAAATTATAATTTATTATTTTAAAATGGTTACTCATTATGTAAATTAATTTACCAATATATAATAATTAAATAGTAAATATTATAGATATATTCAATTAATTTAAATAAGAAGTATAATTATTTTAGCGGCTGCGCAATACACATGTGTTTCCACTCGGATACTTTCACCCTTACTATATATTTCTTTTATAACTATATATTTTAACAATTTAATTCTTTTAATATTATTGATATAGTAATTAACAAAATGGACTCTGCTAATGTTATTCTGGTTTTAGAAAAAACTGTATCTCCAGGTTAAATTCACCATAAACTTATTTAATATTTTGCCGGTTAAATTGACCAATTTGAAAAATAAAAAAAAAACAAAATATTTATATAATATAGATGTATATATTATATCATTTATGTACATATATATGTGTATTTTTTAATAAACCATTAATATAGTATAATTTAATCAAATTTTAATAATTTTATATTATAATCTGTATTATCATATTTAAATTAATTATTTTCAGACAATAATATATCTAAATTAACAAATTGATTTATATCATAGAATATATAAAACCACATTTTATTAATGTATGCATTATTTGATATATCATCGAGGATTGTTATATATTCGCATATTATTTAACAATATATTTGATATTTAGTAAGTTTTTAAATAAAAATATGTGAATAGAATTAAATCATAAGTTTATCGTAAACTATATGTTCTCTATAGCCGAAAAATTGTGGTCGTCATGTAAATGCGTAGTTGATCTAGTTCTTATAGAGAATAAACTGTAATCTCTGGTATTTATTTATAAACTCTCAAATTTAACAAAATGATATTATCAACACAAACCTATTAATGATTTTCTGTTTTTTACATTCTGAACTATGCATAATATTTATTATAAAATAATACATGCAGTTATAATATGGTTATCCATGACTTACTATATCTTATTATTAATAAGTACAATTTAAAATTTCATATTATACCATTGAGCAAATATATTAAATATTTTTTAATTTGCCAAACCATGTTTAAAGAATTTAATGAAAGTTATGAATTCTCAAATATGTCTGGTTTTTAGTACTTATTACATGCAATATAAATACACGCACGCATATATCTACAGTTAAAGATGAACTACAGATGGCGCAACAGTACCTCGAGCAGGCGATGGAACACGATATTGCCAGCTTCCTGTCCGCGTTATCGGACGTTATCGTCGGCGTTCAGCACTCGGTGGTGTCGCGCATCCAGGCCGGTCTCCAGATTAAGAACGCGTTGTATTCCAAGGATCCCGACATATTGAAAGTGAAACGCGACCGCTGGACAATGCTTCCCATTGAAATACGAGATCGAGTCAAGAAAAATGTTCGTTTTAGGTGCAATTTGTACCTCTGCAATCTCACAGATAGTCGTATTTAGACGGATCAGTCGAAGAGTAATTTACTTCATTGTTGTTATTGTCGTAAATTATATCACGGCGAATGTAGGCAACATCGTTCCGAGGGTGTGCAGTCGAATAACTTCTGTTCTCGTGCGACCCTATAGCTACTCCGTAACCCTATAGTTACCCCCGCATTCCTACATCGTACTCCGTAACCCTATAGTTACCCCGCAGTCCTACATCTTGCCCCGCAACCCTACATCCTGCGCCGCAACTTTACATTGTAACCCATAACCCTATAGCTACCCCCGCAGCCCTACATCCTGCCCCGCAACCCTATATCCCGCCTCGCAGCCCTATATCCCGCCTCGCAACCCTACATCCTCCCCCGCAGCCCTACATCCTCCCCCGCAGCCCTACATCCTCCCCCGCAGCCCTACATCCTCCCCCGCAGCCCTACATCAGCCTCGCAGCCCTACATCCCGCTTCGCAGCCCTACATCCTCCTCCGCAGCCCTACATCCTCCCCCGCAGCCCTACATCCTCCCCGCAGCCCTACATCCTCCCCCGCAACCCTACATCCTCACCCGCAGCCCTACATCCCGCCCCGCACCCCTAGATTCTGAACACTCTGGGTACAGAGACCGTGAGGCCGTCCAGTGCTGCCGTGTGCATTGCTCAAGTGGCTTGCATTGACCTGCCGTTGAATCAATGGCCGCAGTTGATTGGAATCCTCACCGGCAACGTCACAGCCCTCGGATCCACTGAGATGATGAAGGAGTCTTCCCTCGAAACTATTGGATACATCTGCCAAGATATTGTTTTTATGTGCCACTATTTGCTGTTCTCTACTCTTGCATTCTGCATTGTTTCCCTAACAATGCTAATTTAGAAATATTAAATGCCTTACAAGAAAGAGTTGAATATATTTAGCTACAATCAATATCATAGTAACTAAATAACCGTTACTTTCACTGTATTATTATTGATAACTAGGGTAGCTTTTATGCAGCTGTAAGCACTGTTGATGTAGACTAATTTTCAAACCCTTGATTTTTTAAATATTTTGCTATTTTACGCACATCTATTGGTCGAGGTAATTTTGAGCATTTTGGTTATTCGATAAAATATTAATTTAAAGAATGTTTCCCGTTCCGTTACTTCTTTAATAATCTTAAATTATTTGTATAACGAATGAACATATTTTAGAAAACTATCGCATTACAGGATTGCCGGATTTGTCCGACGACAACAGTATGCCCGCAGAATTAATAATCTATTGTTGCCAGGCACCCGAGATGCTTGCCAGCGAATCCAATGTGATCCTTACGGCCATTGTGCACGGAATGAAGAAGGATGAGAGCTCAAACGTGAAACTGGCCGCCACAAACTCCCTTTTCAATTCGCTGGAGTTTACGCGCGCGAACTTTGACATGGAGGTACGTGCGGGGGCACGGGTGCGAGTGGTTTTTGTACGAAAGTATGTCTTAGGCTCGTGAAAACTGTAAATGAGCCATTTATCCGATCAGATGCAAATATTAAATGCTAGCTTTTAAAAAAAATTTATAATTGGAAAATATTGAAATGAAAATAATTATATTAGATTTTAAATTATGTTAAACATAATCATTATACAAACAGTATAAAGGGGCATTCACACAGAGCTTTTTTACAGCTTTTAAGCTGCCTAATTAGGCAGCTTTCTGCTGGATTCGAGATATGTTCAATATTTCTAGCTTTTTTCTGCTTTTTTATCAAAATAGAACATGTCCAATATTTCTAGCCTAAAGGTCAGCATAAAGCTGGCTGAATGCACCTTATTGGTTAACCTATTGATTGACAGCTGATTTTCTTTGTTGATTTATGCAAATTTATTATTTATTGACAGATTCATTTCTTTGTTAATATTATTTAATTTTATTTTAACATGGATGTTTTAATATCTGCCGATTTAAATATAATATTAATAGTAGTGATCGTATACGACGTGATTTGGTATTCATTGTATTGTAATATTAATATAATTTGTATATAATTTAAATATGTGCGTATTAAATAACAGTTTAAATATGGGCGTATTTACATTAAGCTCAAAGTGACTGCTCGAGCTTTTTATTCGAGCTTTTTCTAGCTTTTTCAGTGTGAACGCATTTTAAATTACCAGCTTTTTCTGTAGCTTAAAGCTGCCTAATTAGGCAGCTTAAAAGCTGTAAAAAGCTCTGTGTGAATGCCCCTTTAGTGATAATGTGTTATTAATGCTATTAAATCTAATTAATAAATGTACAACTTAATAGTATTTATATTAATTATAATAATTTATAATAAAAATAACAAAATAATTCTGTTTTGTATTATTATTGCTTATTATGCACATTCTATATAAATGAATGCTTTTATTAATTATATTAAGTCTAATATCCACACATATATTATACAATACATAAAATATCAAATACTTTTATTTATAAGTTTATAGTTCATAATTGTATCTTATGGAAAGGTTATTTCTTTCAGTGTACATTACAGCAGTTTTATATTTGAAAAGTAAATATGATCTTTGTTGATATATAGTTATATACAAACATTAAAGACATTTATTACTTTGATGTTAAAATAATATATTCAAAATAATATATTCAAAATATTTATAAAAAAATAGATTAATTAATTGAAAACAAATTTCAAATTATTAGTATTCTTATCTCTTATTAGAGGTCTTATATCTTATTAGAGGTCTTATCTCTTATTAGGGTTCTTATCTCTTATTAGGGGTCTTATATCTTATTATGGTTCTTATCTCTTATTAGGGTTCTTATCTCTTATTAGTGTTCTTATCTCTTATTAGAGGTCTTATCTCTTATTAGGGGTCTTATCTCTTATTAGGGTTCTTATCTCTTATTAGGGGTCTTATATCTTATTATGGTTCTTATCTCTTATTAGGGTTCTTATCTCTTATTAGTGTTCTTATCTCTTATTAGAGGTCTTATCTCTTATTAGGGGTCTTATCTCTTATTAGGGTTCTTATCTCTTATTAGGGGTCTTATATCTTATTAGAGGTCTTATCTCTTATTAGGGTTCTTATCTCTTATTAGGGTTCTTATCTCTTATTAGGGGTTTTATCTCTTATTAGGGGTATTATCTCTTATTAGGGTTCTTATCTCTTATTAGGGGTCTTATATCTTATTAGAGGTATTATCTCTTATTAGGGGTCTTATCTCTTATTAGGGTTCTTATCTCTTATTTGGGTTCTTATATCTTATTAGAGGTATTATCTCTTATTAGGGTTCTTATCTCTTATTAGGGGTCTTATCTCTTATTATGGTTCTTATCTCTTATTAGAGGTCTTATCTCTTAGGGTTCTTATCTCTTATTAGGGTTCTTATATCTTATTAGGGGTCTTATCTCTTATTAGAGGTATTATATCTTATTAGAGGTATTATCTCTTATTAGAGGTCTTATATCTTATTAGGGGTCTTATCTCTTATTAGGGTTCTTATCTCTTATTAGAGGTCTTATCTCTTATTAGAGGTCTTATATCTTATTAGGGGTCTTATCTCTTATTAGGGTTCTTATCTCTTATTAGAGGTCTTATCTCTTATTAGAGGTCTTATATCTTATTAGATGTCTTATCTCTTATTAGGGTTCTTATCATAATATGAAATGATACAAATTATCTCAATATTATAATCCATGCAATTATAATATTAATATAATAAACTTTTATTTAATTTAGCCAAATAGATTTTGAGTATTGTTTATATTTGTAAGAATACTTTTTTAAAATATAATTGATAAAGTTATTCTAGTAAATAATACTATAATAATACTAATAATAATAATCAATACTATTAGATAATATTATATAATATAATTATATCTTTTGCTCATTTAATTGATATGCTATCAAGTAAATAACTCATGTATCAGTGATTTTATTATAATAAATGTATACGTCTATATAAATAATAACTAATCATTTGTCATCGTCAAATCGAGGTGTGTCAGAATTAAGATACAGCGCATGTAAACTGGTTTTATACAATATAGATAATAAGTATCATCTGTTTTTATAAAATTAAAACAAAATTAAAGTTTAAAATTCAATGTTTATATTTATATTAAAAGTTCAAGGAGTATGTTTACTTTTACTGTTATTGCATAGCTTATAAAGGTAGAAGGATGTAAAAAGATCACATAATTTTAAATAAACTTAAAATGTAATTTTCTCAGTATCTTGAATTTTTAGACTAAAAATCCGATATCTTTTTAGTTTACAGTTCGCTTTCAATAATATTTAAACAGAATATTTAATATAGTTATACCTCAAATAATTGTGTTCAATATTTTTAGAATTGTTTTTAAAATATTTTATAACAGATTTATAACATTGAAAATTAGTTGAAAATATATTTAAATTTTGTTCACAAATATTATATGCCATATTATATTTTTGTTGAACACAATATTTGTAGATTTGGGTTTCCTTATTACAATGCAATTCGTAGAAATTCCACATATTCATATGAGATAACAGAATTAGCGTAAGATTAAAATCTTTATTCTTTTATTGGATCAATTCTACCCGCAGATAGCTAAGATTATTAATTAGCTAAGATTATTATATTTTATTGAATGCTAATAATATTATTAATATTATTCTAGATAGCCAATAAATGTAAAAATGTAAGTTATTTAGCCAGCGATTTAAATAATGAACACTAAATATTTGGAATTATCATATAACTAGAAAGAATCATATCAATCAAAGATTTAGCTGAAAGAGAAGTTACGAACATGAACAATTGTGTTCCACGAGTTTGGTGTAAAGAATTACTGTGTTACTGGTAGTCAGTGAATATATGAAATATTATTGCATTATTATTAATAATAATGACCTGGACATGAATGATTTACAATAACATATTTGACATAATACATTTTTATATATTTTTATTTAAAATATTTGTTGTTTACATTTGTAAAAATGATTCTTAGTTTATTTATAAATATTCTCTTAACTTGGTATAATAATTATTTATTAAATACCAAATATTAAATATTATATAGTAATAAATAAAAAATTAAATATAATTTTATTGTTTAATGTATACCATATATATTTAATTACATATTTATTTATAATCTCATATATGTACTAGATAATATCTACTTAATTATTAAATTGAATACATTTATTTAACATATGATATATATTTATAATATATTTTCATTATATTTAATATCACTATATATTATGATAAATGTCTAGCATTAAATTGTAAAAATTATAATTTAGTTTTGTATATTTATTATTAGTTTGATAACCTTTACTATACTTTCTTTATATATAGTTTATATACATAATACACTTAATGAATATAATTATTAGATATATGAATTCCTCTAATATGAATATACAGTTAAATGGGAAATTAAGTAATTATTGAATATTATTTTTTTGCATCTGATTACTATTTTAATTATAATATTTCTAAATATATATATATAACTTGTACTGTATTCAAATAAGTTATTAGAATAGAGGTTTATGTAACTGCATTTTATTAATTTGTTACTAAATTTTGAGAAAACGAGAATTCGTGTAGTTTGGTGAATATTGAACGGATTTCTAGGCATTTGCCAGATAGGCTGTGAACTGTGTTACATTGTTTACAAATAATGTTATGAATTATTTTTATAATTTTCATGTCTTTGCAGTTCAAATGGTTTATTTAAATTTTATAGATATTAAATTGATCTCGATATTGCTTTTATTTATTAATCGCAGATATAATCAAATATGTTATTGATTTAAATGTTTTAGATATCCTTTGATCTCACTGTAGATTAGATTTATTACACGCAGATATTTCCAAATATATACCATAAAGATAGTATAACACATTTCAATATTTTAAACAAATAAGCAAACCTCATAATATGAGGAAAATGTATAACGCTTACGAAATTAAAAAGCTTTATACTATCTTATATAATATATAGAGCAATGAATCACTGCTAATGTCCAATTCCAACAAATTCCAAGGAGATTGCCATGAATTTAGCAGATCTGTCGGCTGATTTCAATCCGATCCGTGTAACATATTTTTTATTTTATATTCACATTCGCAAATATCTCGGTAAAGTGCATATAATAATATTAGTATATATTATTTAAATAATAATAATTAATAATAAATAATAATATATAGTATTATTGTTATATTTATTTATTAAATACATAATTGTTACAAATTAAACATATTATTTATAATACAATTTATGTACCTATATTTAAAAATCAACCAATGAATAATCAAAATGCAAAATGAACTTAATTCAATAATATTGGCTAATAATAGGATCAAAATATAATATTGAAATATTATATTTATTATTTACACTTCAGGTTATAAATGATTAGTTTTTATATATAAATCACTTATTGTGTACTTATTGTATGAGAAATGATAGGAATGTGTATTAAAATATATTTTACGAATATTTATAAATTATTTAATCTATGCGCTGTCAATCAAGTGTCAATTTTAATTTACAATTCAAATAATTATAATATTCAATAAACATATTTGATATGTATAATTATATTATCAAACCCTTTTTACTAATTATTCTATATATAGAGTCTAACAAATGTAATACAAAATATACATTTCCATTTATTTTTGTTTTGAAATAAGTTTTGGTAAACTAGTTTTAATATTGAATATATGCTCAAATTCTAGTTATGGCTAAATTCAAAATATAAATTTTAAGTAATATCACATTAATTATCAATATATCTAGTATTGTTAGTTATTTCAAGTTTATTCCGTAATATGATATGAAAATATTGTATATTAAAAATAAATATGCATTTTCCACATATTTTTCTATTTACATCGGTAACTAGTAGAAATTCTATTGATATCAATGCAATATCTATATTTAATAATCAACCATGAAGACAATGAACCACAAAGACATGACAATTATAAAAATAAAATTAATTCTATACAATGTAGCGTGTTTCGCAGCCTATCTAGCCAATGCCGGATTTCTATAAAAGAAATACATTTTGACTCTTAACTAATGTGCGACAATAAAATCAACATCCAAGTCAAATTATTTATTTAAAAACAACATGGTGATAAACTTTAGCCTTATTTTTATAAACGAAGAATTACATTTTAATATTCCTGTCAAATAAATTGATGTATAACTTATTTTAATCTAATTTATTAATTATTTCTTTATTTTACACAAAAGTTTTTTTATAACTTAATTTGAATTTTAAAAACATTTTACACAAAATTATAAATAAATTGAAGAATTAAATTAAATATCATAATATTTATTTTAATACACTAATTTATATAATAATAATTATATAAATAATAAATTGATTAAAATAGTTAAAAATTATTTAAAGCTGGTTTGGTTAAATAAATAAATGATTCTGATATAGCAAATAATACGTAAAACTATTTGTAATGATTTAGTGTATAAAGAATGTGTAGGTCATTTTCCTAGGTTTTTTAAGATATCTATTTGAAAATAATGTATTCATATAGAGTTTCTATTTTGTAAAAAAAAATTTAACAAAAACAGTTTTCGAAATGTAATTCTGTATGTCTTTCAATAGATTGAGTGTGGATTGGGTTTCGTTGTAAATAAATCACTGGTACATTAATGTTATTAATGGGCTAGAAATGAGTTTTTTAGAACAAATTCCAATCTTGTTCCTTTAATTCAATATAAATAATCATCTGTAACAACATTTTTATTGTTATTTTCTAATTGTTTCATCCATATTTCAATATTCAATAATTCTTTCTGTTGCTTTACTTTGTATGGAAGCTCTTTTATCGTTTAACATAATTGCAAGTAAATTCTCTCCGATGAATATTTATTATTAGTAGCTATCTTTTCAACGGCATCAATTATGCGATGATTCAGAACTTTAGTATTAATTATCATATAAGTGAAATACAACAATTGCTATCTTCCATTTCACTTTGCAATTGTCATTTTCCGAATATCTATTAATAATATACATATAGTGATTACATCACATGTGTGTGTAAACACTAAAGATTTCATTTACACTTTACCATAAGATATTTACACTCGAGGGGGCTATGATGGAATTCTTATTTGAATAATTTAAAATATATTAATATTAAATTTGTATGAAAAATTTCTAATTTGAATTGCATTCTTGGATTATTTAATATAATAGTTAATAATTATCAAATGTATAGCCTCATGTTATAGAATAACTTGCATTTTTACAATGATTTCCTTCACTCTCTATCACTGGGACATTGGTGAAAACATCGTCCATACTCGCGAGTAGTCTAAATCCAGGCACTTTCTAATATGGGCCTAGATAACAACTATAAAAGCCATCGACTAAAATGACGCCGTCGAAAATGCGTCGATTACTACGAAACTGTAATCGACGTCAGATTTGCAACATTTACATTCTCTTGTAGACGGAACGTCACTTCATCATGCAAGTCGTCTGCGATGCTACGCAATGTTCAACTACTTCTGTCAAGGTCGCATCTCTTCAATGTCTCGTCAAAATAATGTCCCTGTATTATGTCTACATGGAACATTACATGGCTCCTGCTCTGTTTGCAGTTAGTATCTCTCTCTCACTCTCTCTCTCTCTCTCTCTCTCTCTCT
>OZ038316.1:7020295-7050111 GCA_964035775.1 Osedax frankpressi | reverse complement strand
GGTCTAATGTGTGTGATGAGGAAGTGGATCTTGCTATTGAACTAACCGAGGTATTTATATATCAATGGGTACTAGTAATATTGTTATTCTCTTTGTTTCAGATTTTTTACTTTGTAATTATTAAGTCATACATTTATAATTTTTATTTTTTAAATCTATATTTTAAAATATTCATTAATAACCAATCGATGATTGTTGTCTCAACTTTACCTTATTTTTTATATATTGTTTAGATATTATTATAATAATTGTGTTAATAAATTTAGTTATTAAATACATTACATAAAAAATCTATATACAATTTTACAATTTAGTGAATTTCTGATTAAACATATACCTTAAGATATTATACACATGTAGTATTTTAAAGATTATTTATGGACCAATCTTTAACTTAATTAATCTATACCCAATTAATTTCTAACCAAACCCAATCTAAAATAATTCAGCTCTCATCTGAAGATTTATTATTTTTTTCGCCAAAATTTAAATATACATTTTATATTAATTTTAAATTTCACTTAAAGTCGGGTTCCCAAAGTTATTCTACTGGTAAAATTAATTACTGGTTGTTTTGTGAATTTTTATGTGAACCCAGAATAAAGAATCGTACGAATATATATTTATGTACTAATTTGTTGAGTTTTCCATCGGTAAGATGTCTATCTACGTTAATATTCGCAAAGATTGTTAAATTCATTGTTTTATATTTAAAATAAATTGATGTTCCATAAATTATGAGAAGTTTCTAAATGAAATGCTATTTATAGAATTTCATATGATACATAAACATAATAATATGTAGGTATAGTTTATATATTATGTATCATTATAATGTCGCATAATAGATTCTAATCTACGGGTACTCTATATTACGATTCATATACAGATCAATAATCCCATGTTGGTAGTAATTTAAAATATTTCCGTAAAAAAGTTTTATCCACGCAATTTGTTGATATCGATTAAATGGAAGCATCTCTAAAATATGATTCAATAATAAATAACTTTACTTGTCAATCTTGATGGTAACGCAGCTCTATGATAATTTGATAATGACTATAATGAGGTATTGTTATAATTATAAAATCAATACATGTGAAATGCTCTTAAAACATAACTTATACATTTTTGTCTAATATGGATATTGTCAACGTTAGTTCAATATTTTAAAGTATATTCATTATCTATACATGATTAATTAATTAAATACACTATTTTACATGTATCAAATCTCAGGGAAAATTATTTTGATATGCTAAAATTCAACCACTAATTTCTTAATTATCTATTGCAGTCAAATTTTGTATTCAAGTTCATATTCTATAAATATGAATTTCTATGCGAATATTACAGTTTCTAATTAATATTATTTTTATCAATCTAACTGCAGTAGATATTAATCTTACTCAAGTAGGCAGTTACTTACCTCATCACCTTTATGCAGGCTATCGACGAAAGCAGAGCTCCGGAGGGAACCAGCAAGCACTATGCCAAGGGAGCCTTGCAGTATCTGCTACCCATCCTCACCGACACACTCTGCAAACAGGTTGTTATGCTATTCCCACCTCCCTTCCTTACCTTCTTCCTTGCTTACTTTCTCCCTTCCTTACCTTCTCCCTTCCTTACCTTCTCCCTTCCTTACCTTCTCCCTTCCTTACCTTCTCCCTTACTTACCTTCTCCCTTCCTTACTTTCTCCCTTACTTACCTTCTCCCTTCCTTACCTTCTCCCTTCCTTACCTTCTCCCTTCCTTACCTTCTCCCTTCCTTACCTTCTCCCTTCCTTACCTTCTCCCTTACTTACCTTCTCCCTTCCTTACTTTCTCCCTTACTTACCTTCTCCCTTCCTTACCTTCTCCCTTCCTTACCTTCTCCCTTCCTTACCTTCTCCCTTCCTTACCTTCTCCCTTCCTTACCTTCTCCCTTCCTTACCTTCTCCCTTCCTTACCTTCTCCCTTCCTTACCTTCTCCCTTCCTTACCTTCTCCCTTCCTTACCTTCTCCCTTCCTTACCTTCTCCCTTCCTTACTTTCTCCCTTCCTTACTTACCTTCTCCCTTCCTTACCGTATCTTTCGCTCCGTTCCTTCAGGACGACGCCGATGATGACGAAGATTGGAATCCTTACAAGGCTGCTGGAGTGTGTCTGGTACTGTTGGCCAACTGTTGCGGAGATGATGTGGTTAATCAGGTCGTCTCCTTTGTCAGCAATAACATCACAGATCCCGACTGGAAGAAGAGGGATGCGGCTATCATGTCTTTCGGCTCGATCATTGAAGGACCTACCCTGGAGGTAATCGTTGCTGTCTTACCCTCGTAATTTCTACGCAATCTTCTCTACCCGAATCCGTAATTGTCAAATCAATTTGTTAACAAATAATTTAGAAAATTTTAGTATTCGAAAATAATATGGCCACAACATAAATTTACACGGAAATTCCCAGAAGTAATTGTAACAAAATTTAAATGAATTATTTTCATCTTTGACTAATTATTATGTACGCACTAACCTTTAAATTAATTATATATGCACTAACCTTGAAATTAATTATATATGCACTAACCTTTAAATTAATTATATATGCACTAACCTTGAAATTAAATATATATACGCACTAACCTTGAAATTAATTATATATGCACTAACCTTTAAATTAATTATATATGCACTAACCTTGAAATTAAATATATATACGCACTAACCTTTAAATTAATTATATATGCACTAACCTTGAAATTAATTATGTACGCACTAACCTTGAAATTAATTATGTATACGCACTAACCTTGAAATTAATTATATATGCACTAACCTTGAAATTAATTATGTACGCACTAACCTTGAAATTAATTATATATGCACTAACCTTGAAATTAATTATATATGCACTAACCTTGAAATTAAATATATATGCACTAACCTTGAAATTAATTATATATGCACTAACCTTGAAATTAATTATATATGCACTAACCTTGAAATTAATTATATATGCACTAACCTTGAAATTAATTATATATGCACTAACCTTGAAATTAAATATATATGCACTAACCTTGAAATTAATTATATATGCACTAACCTTGAAATTAAATATATATGCACTAACCTTGAAATTAATTATATATGCACTAACCTTGAAATTAATTATATATGCACTAACCTTGAAATTAAATATATATGCACTAACCTTGAAATTAATTATATATGCACTAACCTTGAAATTAATTATATATGCACTAACCTTGAAATTAATTATATATGCACTAACCTTGAAATTAATTATATATGCACTAACCTTGAAATTAATTATATATGCACTAACCTTGAAATTAAATATATATGCACTAACCTTGAAATTAATTATATATGCACTAACCTTGAAATTAAATATATATGCACTAACCTTGAAATTAATTATATATGCACTAACCTTGAAATTAATTATATATGCACTAACCTTGAAATTAATTATATATGCACTAACCTTGAAATTAATTATGTATGCACTAACCTTGAAATTAATTATATATGCACTAACCTTGAAATTAATTATGTATACGCACTAACCTTGAAATTAATTATGTATACGCACTAACCTTGAAATTAATTATGTATACGCACTAACCTTGAAATTAATTATGTATACGCACTAACCTTGAAATTAAATATAAGTATATTCATTTGTTAGTAAAAAGTAGTTTATTCAGAACTTATGAGTGTTCCACCTTCCTTCCTACCCCTTACCGCCCCTTACCGCGACTAATTTACTTGCAGGTGTTATTGCCTCTATGTCGTCAAGCCTTGCCAACTCTTGTTGCTTTGCTTTCCGATCCCTCCGTCGAGGTCAGGGACACAACTGCGTGGACTTTGGGCCGCATATGCGAGATTGTACCAGATTCTGTTCTAGTTCCGGAAACCATCACCCCTTTGATGGAGTCTTTCATTCTGGGTCTGGATTCTGTACCCCGTGTGGCTAGCAATATCTGCTGGGTTAGTGCTACTTTTTAGACCACTACCTCTGATCAATAACAAAATTCATTACTGTGAAAACAATGCTGAATTTCTCCGTATTCAATTTTGAGATGGAATTAAATTATTATTTAATGATTTATTAATGAATTTTATTTATTATTTTTAATTATTTAAGTATCTTATAATTTAGTTTATGATAATGGAATTAATAAGAAGATGTGTAATGTTGGTCATAGGTTATGGAGCAATAAAATACGGAGCTAAAGATATTATTTTTATAACAATAATTATATAATGATTAATAATATGATTTATAATAAATACTTTTTTAATTAAGATATATTAATAGCATATGCTGCCTTTTTTCACCTCCTAGATATTTTAAATTAACTTTCTTTATAAAATGTCAGATATCAATAATTAAGTTGTTCCACTTTGTAGATTCTCAAATTAATTATATCGAAGTTTATTTGAAGCTTTCTTTTAATAATTAAAGTTTGATTTACAAAAATCTAGTTTAAATGTAAATTTCTCTATTTTATAATTTAAGATGATTTGATATCTAAATTTTCAGATATTTGTAGATTTTTCAAAAATATGAAATTATTCTACTTTTTATTTGATTTTGTATAAAAAATCAATATAAAATCATTTTAACTTAAATTTAACTTAATAAATAACATATTTCATTGTTAATTCCATTTGTCTTTAATTTTACTTTCTTTACATCATAAGAATTTAAATAGCAATACACTAAAAAAATAGAACTTTCAGTTGCACACTTTTGAAATACCTCTTCATATTTTACATAATTCTATTCGAAAAGATGACACTTTTGTTCGTTGTTTCAATGTTTCAGTACTAACTTCATTGTTATCAAATAATTTCAAATATTTCCTATATTTAACATAACTACATTTTTTTTAATTTAATTAATTTACCAATTATAATAATATATTTAATATTACGAATAACTTTTTGATTTTAGTTACAGTTCACGAGGGAATTTTATTTGAAGATTTCACCTTTGACCCCACTACAATTCTTACTAATTACCACGACTTGCAGGCCTTGAACAGTATTGCCGAAGCCGCCTACCAGATTGCGGAGTCTAGCGATGACAGCGCTGACCCTACCACCTATATGCTGTCGCCATACTACGAATCCATTGTACAGAAACTACTACAAACCACCGACAGGTCGATACTTATGTTTTATTTGTTTAAAATTCTATTTTATTTACAAAATTGATGTAACTGAAAACAAATGAATTCAGATTATTAGCATGCGCATACACACACGCATACACACGCACACGCACGCACGCACACACACACACACGCACACACACACACACACACAGACCGGACTCCAACCAGAAGAACCTGCGTAGTTCAGCCTACGAAGCGCTCATGGAGTTCATCAAGAACTCGCCCATAGACTGCTACATCTCCGTGCAGAAAACCGCCATGGTAATACTCGAGCGACTCGAGAGAGTCGTCGAGTTGGAGTCTAGCGTTGCCTCTCAGAGCGATCGCTCTCAGTACAATGACCTTCAAAGCAACCTCTGCGCCACTCTACAGGTATGTACGTCTCATCTTCCCCCTTCCCCTCTTCCCTCGCTCACCTTCCCTCTTCCCTCGCTCACCTTCCCCTCTTCCCCGCAGAGTGTCCTCCGCAAAGTTAAACCAGAAGATGCTCCCATTATATCCGACAGTATAATGAAAGCTTTACTGAATATGTTAAACAACAAACAAGCCTACGGTGTTCAGGAAGATGCCATGCAGGCAATATCTTCTCTCATCGAAGGTTAACCTAGAATTTACTCTAGAATTTACTCTAGAATTTACTCTAGAATTTACTCTAGAATTTACTCTAGAATTTACTCTAGAATTTACTCTAGAATTTGTTCTAAAATTTACTCTAGAATTTGTTCTAAAATTTATTCTAAAATTTATTCTAGAATATACTTTGGAAATTACTCTAGAATCCATTTAGAAAAACATGTCCCACATTTCTTAGTTAAGCTTAATCCCAAACTTTGTCCGACCCGACAGTGATGGGTGAGAATTTCAATAAGTACACAGATTCACTGCACCCTTTCCTTATGTCCGCACTACAACTTTATTCTGAAGAACAGGTTTGCCTTTATCTAAGTCTATACGTAGGTCTATACATAGGTCTATACGTAGGTCTATATATGGTTCTATACGTAGGTCTATATGTAGGTCTATTTCATCAATATTGACTAGTGGATCTACAAAACAGTAAAATGTTTATTTATTAATTTGTTTATAATATAATATATACCTAATTTAGGCATTTTAATTGATATTATTTGAAAGTTGTTAAGAATGATACACAAACAATATATACATCTTATTGAATCAAGGTCAATTTAGTATTTTATAATAAAATGAAAATATATTATGTTTATTTTCTATTTCAATAATTATATAAGATAATTACATCATCGAGTTTCTAGAGAATCTATCGGATGTATCATAATTATTATTTCTTTAATTGTATATATTTGATTTCCGATCTCATTCTCAACCCACCAAAGAATTGTTACTATTTTCCTTCACCTCGTGTGATACCTAGTAATGGCTAAAACTGCGGATATGAAATTATTAAATCCATATCCGCTAGTCTAGTTCTACATTCTCTGCAAGTATTTGCAGTCGTTTAAACTAAAACTTTCTTGTAATTATTACGACCTAGTTACCGTGATATGGAGGTGAATCTCAAACTCTTTCAGGGCGTAGAGAACAACTTGATCTGTGTGTGTGTCCCATCTAGCCTGTATGTCTGTGTGTGTGTATGTGTGTGTCTTCCATCTAGCCTATGTGTCTGTGTGTGTGTCTTCCATCTAGCCTATGTGTCTGTGTGTGTGTCTGTGTGCGTGTCTCCCATCTAGCCTGTGTGTCTGTGTGTGTGTCCCATCTAGCCTGTATGTCTGTGTATGTGTCTGTGCGTGTCTCCCATCTAGCCTGTGTGTCTGTGTGTGTGTCTTCCATCTAGCCTATGTGTCTGTGTGTGTGTCTGTGTGCGTGTCTCCCATCTAGCCTGTGTGTCTGTGTGCGTGTCCCATCTAGCATGTCTGTGTGTGTATGTGTGTGTCTTCCATCTAGCCTATGTGTCTGTGTGCGTGTCTCCCATCTAGCCTATGTGTCTGTGTGTGTGTCCCATCTAGCCTGTATGTATGTGTGTGTGTCTGTGTGTGTCTCCCATATAGCCTGTGTGTCTGTGTGTGTGTCTTCCATCTAGCCTATGTGTCTGTGTGTGTGTCTGTGTGCGTGTCTCCCATCTAGCCTGTGTGTCTGTGTGTGTGTCTGTGTGCGTGTCTCCCATCTAGCCTGTATGTCTGTGTGTGTGTCTATGTCTGTGTGTATGTCTGTGTGTATGTCTGTGTGTGTCTCCCATCTAGCCTGTATGTCTGTGTGTGTGTCTGTGTGTATCTCCCATCTAGCCTGTATGTCTGTGTGTGTGTCTATGTCTGTGTGTATGTCTGTGTGTATGTCTGTGTGTGTCTCCCATCTAGCCTGTATGTCTGTGTGTATGTCTGTATGTGTCTCCCATCTAGCCTGTATGTCTGTGTGTATGTCTGTGTGTGTCTATGTATGTGTGTATGTCTGTGTGTGTCTCCCATCTAGCCTGTATGTCTGTGTGTATGTCTGTGTGTGTCTCCCATCTAGCCTGTATGTCTGTGTGTATGTCTGTATGTGTCTCCCATCTAGCCTGTATGTCTGTGTGTATGTCTGTGTGTATGTCTGTGTGTGTCTCCCATCTAGCCTGTATGTCTGTGTGTGTCTCCCATCTAGCCTGTATGTCTGTGTGTATGTCTGTATGTGTCTCCCATCTAGCCTGTATGTCTGTGTGTATGTCTGTGTGTGTCTATGTCTGTGTGTATGTCTGTGTGTATGTCTGTGTATGTCTCCCATCTAGCCTGTATGTCTGTGTGTGTGTCTCCCATCTAGCCTGTATGTCTGTGTGTATGTCTGTATGTGTCTCCCATCTAGCCTGTATGTCTGCGTGTATGTCTGTGTGTGTGTGTATGTCTGTGTGTGTCTCCCATCTAGCTTCTCTAACTTCACTTTTGTATTATCAGATGTGCATCGTCGCTATTGGAATGGTCAGCGACCTCTGTCGGGCTATCACGTCGTCCATTTCCATTCACATGGATAGCATCATGGTGATCTTCCTAGAAATCCTATCGGTTAGCCACGTTGCATCTCTAAGCTCCTTCGGCGTTAATCCCAACTGCTGGCAAATACCTGCAAATAATTCTATTGAACAATAAAACTCATTTCATTTGTGTTGTATTTGTATAAGCCTCTTAAGTTTCTTCTTATGTTTCCTTTTATGTTTCCTTTTATGTTTGCCTCGCTAAACTCTGGCTCCTCGCTCCCCAATTCACAGAGCAACACCGCTTCTAATAAGATTAAACCTCACATTCTGAGTTCTTTCGGTGACGTGGCGTTGGCGATGGGACCGAATTTTGTGAAGTACATCGACGTTACTATGAATACCCTGAGAAAAGTGCCGATGGACAATGCTGAAAGGGTTTAAATGTTTTCGCATTTTTTAGGTTGCAGTAGTCATTATTTACATGGTTGACGTAAGGATTTATACAGCTTTGAAATGTAACTAGTGATTCCATTTTTGGAATATTGCTATATTTTTTAGGTCTACTTATAAACACGTAAATCCACATTTGAATGTAGTAGTTTTTCAATTGTGATAATATAAAGATATATATTGTTCTGAATTTTACTAAATATTTATATTTTTTCTCCAAAAATTCCACCGTTTATTAGAATATATATGAATAATTTTATACTTGAAAAACTAACTATTTTATTTTATCAATACATAAATTATCATTGCATACCAATAAACATTGAATTTTATCTTAAATTGAACACACTGACATTTATAATGACGGTAGATGAATGAAAATAATTATTCTGAGAAAATGCACTCGAACACTTATGCACTTTTTATTATTTATATTTATTATGCTCACAGTAAAAATAACAAGGTTTATGATAGGTTTAGTTGAATATATGCAGAGGTTTATATGCAGGAAGAGGTTCATAGACTGCTAATGGTTCTGTGACAAGTAAAGTTCTTGGTTCATGATGTAATAAAAATATGATCTTTTTATATTTTACATTTATAATCATTTTATTATAAAATTTAATTTTATATTTAATACTAATAATTTAATAATTAATATTAATATTTGTAATCAATCTTGCTAATAAATTTTAAAAATTTTTTTCAAATATTTAAATCTATTATGATATAACTAATCGATAAATTAAACAACTAATAATGTAATTGTATAATTTAATAAATGTATATAAATAAGGTATAATATAAGTAACCATAATTGTTGTAAAATTATAAAAATATTGGTAAATAATGCGAAAAATGTAATGACATGTTACTATTATATTTGAAATGTTTTATTGGCTGTTGGTATCACATGATAATAATATTATCTTAATTGACAGGTAGAATATTTAAATATTGATATTTTTTATTTAAAAAAAATTAATATAAAATCTTAAATAATTGTAATATATACTAAATATAATAATAATATTTATATATTCACCACCTATATAAAATACGTAATTTATGTAATTGATATTGCTTTTTATATTTGATGAATCTATCCCCACTTATTTAATAAATTTAATATTCACGTAGAATCAAATTATCAACAAATATCATTTTTGAAATGTTTTATATAATTTGTATTATTCGCGTTTAAAACAATGTTAGCTTACCTCGTCCACCCCGTCTTTATAGGGTGATTACGATCGCATCGACTACTTGAATGAGCTTAGAGAGGCTTGCATAGACGCCTACGCTGGCATTCTACAGGGCCTGCGTAGCGAAGACGATTTACTCGAGATATCAGCCGGTGAGTTCCCGGTGCATTCATTAACTTAAGTGTAACCTTCGGCTTCAGTGAGATTCTATTATAAAACAACAACAATGAGTATACCAAGATGTTATCTAACCACTAACTATTTAATCGATGTTCTTCTATTGAAAACATTATAAGTTGTAGTTATTTATTTAAAATTTATAATGAATATTAAAATTAGTCATAATAATTATTTGGTATTTAATATTTTAAATATATCAACTGTTTGTTGTCCACGATAATATAATAAATACCTGATGTATTGCGTAATGAAACAGCTACAGATATTACGTAACTCATCCTTTATATATAAAAATGTGTTATTATCTTATTATTATCTAAATATAAAATAACATATTTCAATGTATTACTCACTGAATTCCCTTTCCTGTTCTCGTAAAGCAGACAAATGTTTCTAAGTTCAATAAGTTTATTTTGAGAACAAAAAAAGGGAAAGTTCTAAAATTTTAAATGTAATTCTGAATTGCGTACATTTTCTCTCTACAACAGCATCCGCGAATCTCTGATTTACAGATTTAAAACTGCTTATTCCTTTTGTTCCCGATATGCTGAACTATCTCAGCTATATTTCATCTATTCAATTTGATGTGGCTGATTGTGTCTACGCTTCGAGTTGCGGACTCATTGGGTTTGTTAATTATCTACTTTGTGTGTATGACTCATTGGGTTTGTTAATTATCTACTTTGTAAGTATGACTCATTGGGTTTGTTAATTATCTACTTTGTAAGTATGACTCATTGGGTTTGTTAATTATCTACTTTGTAAGTATGACTCATTGGGTTTGTTAATTATCTACTTTGTAAGTATGACTCATTGGGTTTGTTAATTATCTACTTTGTAAGTATGACTCATTGGGTTTGTTAATTATCTACTTTGTGTGTATGACTCATTGGGTTTGTTAATTATCTACTTTGTAAGTATGACTTTTGTTCCCGATATGCTGAACTATCTCAGCTATATTTCATCTATTCAATTTGATGTGGCTGATTGTGTCTACGCTTCGAGTTGCGGACTCATCGGGTTTGTTAATTATCTACTTTGTAAGTATGACTCATTGGGTTTGTTAATTATCTACTTTGTATGTATGACTCATCGGGTTTGTTAATTATCTACTTTGTAAGTATGACTCATCGGGTTTGTTAATTATCTACTTTGTAAGTATGACTCATTGGGTTTGTTAATTATCTACTTTGTAAGTATGACTCATTGGGTTTGTTAATTATCTACTTTGTAAGTATGACTCATCGGGTTTGTTAATTATCTACTTTGTAAGTATGACTCATCGGGTTTGTTAATTATCTACTTTGTAAGTATGACTCATTGGGTTTGTTAATTATCTACTTTGTAAGTATGACTCATTGGGTTTGTAAGTACGACTCATCGGGGTTGTAAGTATGACTTGCATATACACATCTTCAATAATAGACAATGTCCTCATTGTTCTAAAACCCTGCTTTGTCTTCATTATTATTTATTTTGTAGTACTTTTGCATTTGGTCTTACTCTAATTATATTTCTCATTATTTAATATTTTCTATTTACAAAACCAGATAAATCAATTCTTAATATAGAGTTTGTAAACAATGTCAAAGGAAAATGAAATCACATTTCTTACACGTCGTTTGATTTGAATTCGTATTCTTGGTATCTATAATTTGCACTGCCTAAAATCTATTAACTTTATCTTCGTATCACACAACACTTTGTCCTTATTCATTTGTTCGTAATACTGTAATAAGTTTATGTATCGGATGTCTCTACGGTGTGAAAATACATTTTCCTCTCTCCGCTATGACAACGGACTACGATTCTCGTAGTAATTTACAAATTCATAATGCGATCACTCGTTTGCCGAGCAGGGATTTGGCGTTTGTTTTCAAGGCCGATATCAAGGAGAGGCTGAACGTAGAGAGCATCTTAAACATTACTACCAAGGCACGCAGATCCAAAGTGCCGAAGACCAGACAACTGGGCAGTTGGGCAAACAAAGAAGTACGTAAGTTGACAAAGAAACCATTACTCAACAGGTCAGTGGTTTAGGTACAGTGACCCTACAGCGATGGAGCCGTCGATTATTGTATGAACTCATAACCTCTTCTAGTATTTTCATTACGCCCTATAATCTTTCTTTTTAGCTATCTTATCATTTTACAATTTTTACATCCATCCGCCCTCCTCCAGATAAATAACATTCACGACGAAATTTCGAAAACTTGAAAAACCTAATGAAACTTCTTTGAAATCTCTTACCAGTGGATATTTTGAAACTCTGAGAATGCATCTGCCTCCACCGTATCAGGCCTTATACCTTTTTGTTTGCAGGGTTCAGCTCTGTTCACTTGCCCGTCTCATCTCCTCCGCAAGTGTGGTGTAGCGAGTGATGCAATAAGCACAGCCTCCCCCCCCCCTATTTGTAACTCACTATTTGCCCATGGATTGTTATTAATAGATGTGAGCCGAGCGATGATTGAATGTGATAATGTATGAAATCCACGTTACATAAAGATAGATAGTGCATCAATCATATCATAACATCATTATTCAGATTTTTTATATAGTAGGTTTTATAAATGATACTGATTGTTGCACCACCTATATTTATTGTACCATCCGTTATTTGTTACTTTTAATGTTCCTAATTTTACAAAAAATAAATAATACCTTTGTTTAAATACTTCTCTTTTATTTCCTGCAAAAGCTTTATATTATAATATATGTAGAAGTTTATATAATTGTATATTTTAAATTTCGAAATATATTTAGATTTCACAGTTCATTAATTCTTTGAGCTGAACTTTAAAAATGAACTTAAAACAGGATTTTTAATGGAAAAAAGTGTTCTATACTTGTCTAATCTGTATTGTGTGTACTAATGCTATTCGAATTTAGCAATGAAAATCATTAAACTTTGTTTAAATCGCCTACAAATTCTCAAATTAAATGGAATATAATAACATTGAAACTTACTTCAATACAATTCTTAGCCGATTGGAATATCAGAATCTTTAACTCAATGAAAACCTGAATGGTAATTTTAAGAATTTTATTAGAATTGAAATATAAAGATTCCAGAATTGTAATATTAGTTATATATCTATAAAAAGATGTTACTTTCTACTACAATGTAAAATGAAATCATTTCACTATACATAAAAAATAAAAAATGATATTGGATTACATTTATGATCAATAGCAGTCTATGAATATATAGCTGGCATGAAAAAAAGAAGTTACATTAATTCAATGTAAAGTTAATACATATCTTACTTTTAAAACTTTGATTATACTATATGTAATATAAAACATATATTTTTTTTAATTCTTTATTTTTATTATATATGGTTGTATATTATTTTAATTAAAAATTTATCATTATATAAGATACATAATTAAAAATTGATACACAGAAATTTATGAAATTAAAACACCAATGATGTTGCATAATTAATTTAAATTTTTTTAACTAATTTACCATTAATTTACCAATGTATGTGATCAGTCATACATGTATATCATAGATAGGAGTGTTACCGGTATTAATTATATATCTGTTAAGTGTAACGGTGTTGGAAGTATTATGCAAAGTAATCTAGTCTTATAAAAAGTAGTAACTTAAGTTACCACTGCATCTGACTTCAGATGCAATTAGAAAATAACAAACAGTGATTAAATGTTAGTTTTCTTTAGAATACTATAAAAGTTAGAAATGTATATTCTCAAAATTCAACTAATAAAGCCACTTAGCTATTAAAGAACAACTTATCGATTTATTAATACCCTTTAAAACTATATAATCATAACTAGAGCAGATTCAAAGTAATATAGATTGCTAATATATATATATTATGAAATCAATAACTTGAAATATCTACACAATTATCTAATATTGGAAGAAATAAATAACATCACTGAACCTATATATATATGTAATAATTGTATATATACAATTATATAAAAATGTTACATTTGTTAGTTATAATATATATTTTATTTAATATATACTTTATTTAATTTAACATGATTTTAGATATGAAAATATCAGGAATTAAGTGAAACTGATTTATATTACTATTTATTACTCTAAAGCAATCTATATTAAAAAATGAAGTTATATGTGTAAAAGTACTAGTTCTAGAACTAGTTAATAGATATTTTCACATTAAGTAAAGTTATTGAAACTCTTAATGTGTAATTATATGAACCCAGTATTCTGAAAGGACTCTTTAATTGTATGTTTTAAAAGACATTTAAAAATGTATCTCAGAAACAACTTGAGCGATAGTAATACTCAATAATAAATTAATATTTGATTAATTATTATTAATATTTCCTATTAATAAAGAAATGTTATATGAAATTGTTGATTACTAAATTATAAATTAATTTATAATAAAATATCACGGAGAAAAAATATATATATATATATAAACATAAGTTTAGTAATATGTATATCCGATATTGGAATATATTAATATAATATTTTAGAATACTTAATGTAAATATATTTGATATACATTATGTGTTGTCCTTAAAGTAAACTATATTGTATTATTAGTACATTTCGAAATTACTATATCATAGGATTTGATCATATTAGAATGAGAGAGTATAACTATATATTATATCGCAGGTGTAATCAGATTCTTCGGCAATATTATTAAATGTCTGGCTGTATATTTTCAAAATATGTTTGTCAACTTTATTTCAGTAGTTATGAGTCATAACTTATAGAATTTTCAATATAATTGATCGGGTCCAAAAACTATTTCTTTTTAGTAATTCAATCGAGATAAAGAATTTAAACAAAACTTCGCTATGGATCATGCATATCCTCTTGTATATTATGATCATGTAAATAGGTTTGTTGCAGCGAGAGGCAAAGTGAAACTTTGAAAGAAATAATAATCTACAATCGTAACATTGTTGCACTAACATTGGTGGGTCTATTCCAATATCTCCATTGCATTAATAAGACTGAATGTCATATTAATAAGAATAAAGAACTATCTAGATTAAAGTACAGTAACAATAAATGTATAATATGCGAGTACCTAGTAAGTAAATAATTAGTAAGTAATATATTATATAATATTTTGTATATGGAATTTACATTAAATATTTTATAATATGATGAAATTAATATAGATATAATTCTTATTATAATACTCATTTACAATTTGTAATTATACTGTTAAAGTGGATACATTATAAATGTTTCATTTATTTTTGAGAAATCAGATGAGATGCGTAGCATTATATAAAAAAATAGGATCGTTAAAAATATTTCTAAATGTAAATAAATATCGTTTATATTTTAAACTTGATCTGATAAACATTAGATTTGTTACGCTCAGCAAAGATAGATAATCAATAGATTTCTTCTGAATTAAATTATGACTCATTAGTGAAATCAAACTAAGAACAAGAATTGTTGACGGTCGTGAAATTATTAAATTGATCTAAATTAGATGGAAAAAAGTATTGATTGGAATGATTTAAATATCAACTTTCATTTATAAGCATCTTTTATATTCTTTTTATTTATTTATATATTTTGTATATATCTTTTTATATTCGTAAATTTTGGAATATGAAATGGATTAATGATCTCCTAAAGTATTAAATACTATCTATATATTATGTGTATACATTTTGTATATTATGTGTTTATAATGTATACATATCTACATATAATGTGCAACGCACATTATATGCACATTATATATACACATGCTATAAACACATGATATAAATACATGATATATCATGTAGATATATATATATATATATATATATATATATATATATATATTATATGCACATTGTGCATATAATGTGTATATCATGTGTATATGTCGTGTGTATATCGCTTTTTACACTTATGTCTATACTATTAGTTTCGTGAAGTGATATTTTGACTAATATGAATATATTCCCCATTATTTGTGAAACTAAAATAGGAAGTAAAGAGAACAATTCTATTAGGATACATTTATTATGAAAGTATGTAATTGAGGAGTACTACATTAATACTGACTATGATTTGAATATAACATTTCAAATATAAAACATTGATGAAAAACTTTTAAAAGAGATTTGTCGACAGTAAATTTTCGATTAAATGAGTTAATTATATTAATTTAATATATCATTTTAGAATTATAAATTTGTTAAAAATATTTTTAATCATATATAATAATAACTTCATTTGATCTAGTAAATGTACTTAATTTTAAATGAGATATATTTTTAATTCATTATGAAAACTGATCTAAGATCGATTATAAAACTTATATGTTTGTATACGTATTCAGAGAAAAGATAATACTCTGAGGTTGATTTCAATCACTGTTGCCGGGTTTGGATCCTACTCCATGCCTGTTACCATGGTCTGTTACCATGCCTGTTACCTGTCCCACTTGCTACCTGTTGTCATGATGATTTCACTCGATGTATGTTGACGTGATCTATAGACGTGTACGAGTGAGTATACTCACTCGTACACGTTGCCACGACCTTCTTACTTATTGAATGTTGCCATGGTAATCTCATTCGCAACTTATTTCAATTGCCTTCTTACTCGATGCCTATTGTCATGGCCTTCTCCGTCGTTGACTCTCGGCCTTGGAATATTATTCCCGCCGTAATACGATGATCTGATTATCTATAGCCATATGTGATTTTAGTAAATATTTGAAATTCGTTATATGTATGTTATTTGCATTTCAATTAGTGTTACGCCGATTAATTTTATTATAAATTATGAGTTTTAAAACAATAAATTAATAAATATGAAATTTCTTAAAAAATTCTTATTAAAATCGATCACATGTGATGTATATATGTAATTCAATATATATATATATACATATATATATATATATATATATATATATATATACATGATGTATTTTTAATAACATGCACTTTACTAAATATCAAACGGTTATGATTATTTAAGAAATATTATATAATATACATAATATATAACATACTATATATAATATTATACACTGTACATTGCACAGTGTATAATAGAATAAGCAAATGAAATTAATTTATAATCAAATATGGATAATAATTTTAAATAAGAATATATGTTTAAAATTATATATTTATTCTATCTTTTGTGCAAATTTAAATTTGAAATTAAAAAATATATTAAAATTGTTTTTGCTATCAATCTTATTGTACTTTATTATTTAACAATACATACATTGAATACAGTGATGGATTTACTTTATAAACTATAAGTTTTTAGTTAATACGATCATATAATTTATGAAAAATATAAAAGATCTTATTAGAAATATAAATAATATATATCTGAGTATAATGGAAGCACATGAAGTTGTTTTATCTGATATACATGTGAATAGCGATACTATTATTTTGGAAACTAATGAAATCATTGATCTTAGATACCCTGGTTAGTTACTTACTAGTATTATTTTATTAAGTTGATTCGCTTATAAATATATATAACATAAATATCGAAATACATCCCATTAAATAAAATAAATAAATACATTTATATATAAATTAGAATATCTGCATTTTATTTATATTTGTAAATTAATTTAAATTATCTTGTATCATTTTAAATTTCATCTACTACATATCCTAATATCATTTCTAGAAACTAGATCAAATTTTTCATTTTTCCTACCTGTGAAGGATCACTTAAACATAGAAATTGACGGCGATGGTGATGCTATAGTTGATAGACCTCTTATAATCTCTTTATACCATGCTAGAGAAACAACCCTAACCGATGTTGGGTTACAGGTTTAGTATTTATTAATTCAAGAACAATATTTAATGTTAATATTAAATAAGTGATATCTTATTTATGCTGTAATTAAAAATCAAATTATTTGTGCGTAGAAAATGCTTTCATAAATGTTCCAAATAATATTTCAGTGGTTCACGCCGAAGTAGTAATATGTCGCTACCTCGTAGTTGTGGCCGGCTGCGTTCCTTCTCTCCGATTACATGATTGAGCGTTATGGATCGCGCGAAGCCACCCCATCATCGCCTCCCCATCTCGCAGTGCTCGAACTGGGCTGCGGCATCGGCTTCCTTGGAATTTCTGGCGCCATGGCCCTGGATAATGTCAGCTTTATTTGTACGGGTTTAGTATCCCATTGTCATTGTTATCAATTGTTTATTCATCTTTACGGGTCCATTGTATGAGACTCATTTAAGTTCACTCATACTTACGAATGTCAGTATTATTATTAGTTTGATAATATGCCATATTGCCATTCTGTATAAGTTGATATGTTCATTGGCCAGTATTATATAAAACTCGCCTGTACGTTTAAATAACCAAACTATATCAAGGGATTTAGATCTGATTTCCATTGTCCTTAAACACTTACAATAATTAGCCATTGAAAATTTTTTTATTTCATATCTTCAATTAAGTATCTAAGTATAGATTTATATCTAGGTATAGAGTTATATCTAGGTATAGAGTTATATCTAGGTATAGATTTATATCTAAGTATAGAGTTATATTTAGATATAGAGTTATATCTAGGTATAGAGTTATATCTAGGTATAGAGTTATATATAGGTATAGAGTTATATCTAAGTATAGAGTAATATCTAAGTATAGATTTATATCTAGGTATAGAATAGTTATTCCAGTTTAATCAATTTATTTTCTCCAAAATTGTATTCATAAGGTCAATATTTCATTATTCTATAAAAACCACAGTATCCAGTAAAAGTACTTGTTTGACTATTTATACAAAAGCTTTCATATTATAAAATGACCTTATCATTTCACCATAGATTACAAGGATGAGATCTTAAGTATATGCAAGAGGAATCTACTCTTAAACAAAAATCATTTTAAAGATCTTTCAATGGTGAATTTTTTCAATTTTGATCTAAAAACCAATTTATCGACGGGTTTATTTCTTCTTATCTTACATATGTATGTCTATGTTTATATCTATGTCTATATATATGTGTATGTCTATGTCTATGTCTATTTTATTTCTATGTCTATGTCTATGTGTATGTCCATGTATATGTATATGTCAATGTATATGTATATGTCTATGTATATGTCTATGTATATGTCTATGTATATGTCTATGTATATGTCTATGTATATGTCTATGTATATGTCTATATATATGTCTATGTGTATGTATATGTATATGTCCATGTATATGTCTATGTCTATGTGAATATATCTTGGCATTCTGTATTCTTACACTAAGTTTTCAAATTAGCATAAATATTTGATTAAGAAAAACTCGCAGGTCAATATGAAATGAACAACATAGAATTATCTAACTTCGCAGATTGCGATGTGATTATTTGTGCAGATGGTTATTATTGAGGATGTTTGTCCACTATAATGTCCACTATAATTAATTAACTTAATTGCTAATTTTAATGTTATTGTTACCTAATTATTTTACATGTTTATTGTAAATTTCACAAAAATTAATTAATTTATTAATATAATAATGAAAATATTAGAAATGAAGATAAATTGTTCTTTTTAATCCTATGATAGAATTATTATCTGAAATAACTCTTAAGGTTTATAATTTAAGCCCTCGATATCCCATTGATTATTTATCTGTATTTCAATACATATTCTCATATATAATTATTGGGTTACAGATATTTGATATATAATTATAATATAATATAATTTCCAAAATAGTAATATATGACGATGATATAACGAGAGCATTGGTCAAGACAATAGCCGTATTGTTGTCCAAGGGAAAACCTGACAAAACTGTCATCATTTCTCTCGAAAAAAGGTTTATCGAATATTAAGTTGGACTTCTTTATTTCCATTGTTAAAATCTGTTAAAACCATTGTAATTTAGTTAATAGAAGTAAATGCATATTAATATACAGTAAGGTTGTGAATTAATGATTTATTCAATACAATTTCAATGAATATTATTTAATAAAAGATAATTTCTAATTACTACAAATAAAAAATATAAAAATATATTTTGCATTTAAATTTAATTTCTTGAATTTAAAAATATGAAACATTACATTTATTGAACTTTGGTCTGCTAAGCATTATTTCCCTAATTAACTTTTTAACTTATCAGATAAAACAATACCTACTTGATTCACCCCTATTAATATTTGGGCCTAGCTAAGTAAATGGTCGTCTTAAATGAATATTAATTATATTTATGTTAATTACATTTAACAGTTTTTCATTGATATTACAAATTAACACATAATCATGTGAAGGTTACATCATTAAGTTACATAATTATTATTTTAAATTAAATAATTACAATAGATGAATATTCTACAAACATTTTAAACTTTAAAACTAGGATTATTTTTAATATCACATTTAATCAATTAATTATAAAATACTAGATTAATTAATAATGATATATGAATAACTGACATTAATATTAGTTTGAGACATACATATTAAAGTACCTGGTTGCATAATAACTGTGTGCATTCAAATCATAGTACCTAGGTAATAAAGGTAAGGTAAGTTAATCTAAGGTAGTCCTTACTAATAAAGTAGCTTACTTTGTGTGAAGATAATGCGTAATTATTATTTTTCAAATGAATAAACAGCCCCATTTTTCTCTAGGAAATAACTCATATTTCACATTGTAGCTATTTTAGCATATGATTGATTGGTAAGCATTACCTTTTATTTTCTTTAATATATAAACGAAAATATCAAAAACATTCTTTAAAAATGAAGTATTAATATATGAGATTATCAAATCGACTCTATTTATAATTGATTTATTTTTACTTCACTATATTATATGCTGCATATTAACATACATCATAATAAACGTATAATAAAGTGAATAGATATGATTCGCACCAGGAAACATCATCGTTGGATTCACCTTATCTATATAATGTTTCGTCTTTCTCTTTCCAACAGAATCAATTTCTCCCTAAAGAATTTACAACCCAGAGCAAAAGCTTACGATTACCTTTGCAAACAGTTCATTATTAACCAGCTGAAATACGAAGTTATTGAGATTAATTTCAGGCAATGTTTTCAATACTCGAGGACAAAGGAGATGGTATTTATTTTAGTTGGATTTTTTATCGAATGATCACCTTTAATCTATATTACATAAATAATCGCATTAAATCCTAATTATCAGTTTTAGTTCATAATTAATTATTTATGTAAATAATTTTAACATTTTAATTATTCGTATTATAAATTTAGAAACTTTTTATTATTCGTATTATTATATTTATTTAAAAATATATTTACATATCCAAACTTTTTCATTAATTTAGATGTAAAATGTTTTACATATTGATTTCAAGTAAAATTTTATAATTATTAGATTAATAGATATTCTATTTACATGTTGTATGTTATTTATACCTTTACAATCTATAGATTTTAATGGAAATAAAAAAAGAAATATATTAGACTTGTATTATTTATTTGTACATAATTACAATAACTGTAAATTAATAAATTATAAATAAATAAAGCTTATTTTAAATTACCATATATTCTGAATAGATGTAATGTCATCCTATAACAATGGAGGTCATTATTATACTCTTGATGATTTAATACCTAGAAATGATCAATATCTATTTTGATCCCCGAATTAATCGTAAACTGTAAAGTTGCAACCATAATGTAACGAAAGAAAGAAGAAATGCTAATTGAACTCGAGTGAAATGCTTTTCACATTTTTATTAAAAATGTATTGTTCACTTTTCAATATAATTAGGTTTTTCATCCTTATGTCGTAAGTTAGATGGAGAAATGACTGCTTTCATCTTTAGAAGATCAATGTTATCGCTCAGCGGTCTATAAAATTGTGGATTTTATTTTAAGTGTAATTCCACCTCGAGTAAAGTAGGATTAAAGCTATCGCCATAGGCATACATTTTGAAGGCACACATTAGATATGAAAATGTGCGTTGAAATTAAAATTATTAATTAATGGTAATCAGGAGAGTTCTTTCACCTCGTAACAGGAACTTTATTGTAATTAATTTGCAAGAGATAATCCAAATTCACTTCGACGGCTTTATGGTTTAAAGAATTAATCCGCTAGTTCTGTTATAATTTCAAGATCAATTTTGTAGTCCGGGTGGATATTCAAACTACTGAATTAGTAGACGAGTGCCTTCAACTTACATAAAGCCTTATTGATATCCTGTTTAATGTGTTGAACCTTAAGAGAATTGCTTACAGGGAAATGCAAAAACCTTCCTCGAGTATACAAATAGTGTCAAACATTTTATTAGGTCAGCCATACTTGTAAAATAAAGCTATTATTGTATTGTATAAGTAGTTGGATAGGAACTTATGTGTTAAATAGTCAAAGTAGTTTGGTTTATATATATATATATTTTAGCTTCATTTCCGCGATATAAACGTAATGTAGTGGATAATTAGACAGCGTTACTTAATAATGTACAGTAATTGTACAGCAATAATGTACAGCAATGCAATAGTTTTAAATATAAACATATGCATTATTAATTAATGCATTTAGAAACCCTTAAAAATCAAAACCTAATTATCTTTCTCAACACAAACATAAGTGATATATCGGATTTTGAGGTAAAATTGATAATAGATATTTTTATAAAATCAATAAGTAAAATGTTCTAAATATAATATTTAAAGTAGATTTGTTAATTATATATTTTTCAGAATATTTACATGTAAAGGGACGTTCACACCTAGGCGATTTTTATACTATACTTTAAAAAATATTAAACGTGATATATGATATACAATTTATAATATGCAATTTAATATAATGTCGAAATTAAATATAACCTTATATTTATATATGTATATATATAAACTATACGAAATAAATAAATTATACACAATTGTGGAATATTATGAGTGTTAAAACAGGGGTTAATAACATGTGTATAGACAATTTATGATATCCTATGCAGGAGTTCCCGAACTGACAAGGTGAATTTTCTATAAGTTATAGAAAATCATATAACTTTTTCAAGTTACAAAAAATTATTCTTATATAATTATTTCAGGGATAAATTACCTAAGTATATTAAATTAAGTTAATTTAATAAACAACCTAAACATTATGACTTTAATCTTTAATAATAATTATAAATACATTATATATGTATAGATACTAGATTTCAAAGTAATGTATTCTATTTTATTAAAAAAATAAAATAGTTTTGATAATTTGTAATTTTTGTTATGATTTATAATTATTATACAATCGTATATAATTATTTTAAATAAAAAATAAACATAATATATGTAATTCAAATCAAATATATTTTCACTTTTATTATGTAACAACAGATTAAAATGACCTGGATATTTCTTGAGCAATACAAAATTCAGGTCATTTCTTTTATGCATAATTAATTTTATGTTAACCAATACATTGTATAATACGTGAAAGGATTTTATAAAAAAATTACATCACTCAGTTAGAAAGGTGGTTACCTTGAATTTAATATTCCCAGGAAACCATCAAAGTCATTTTAATTATTTAATTAAATAATAAAAATGAAAATATATATTATTTACATTAAATATAAACATATGTTATTTTAGTTTACATTTAAAATAATGATATAAGATTTATATAATTACCACATCAGATTTCTTGGGCCTTTTTTATATTATTCGGTATCATTTATTTATATGTTTATATTTTTAAAATAATGCATATGTAATTAGCATACTATACTATTTTATATATGAATCCCATATTAAATATAGTAGTATTGAATGTTATATAGAATACTTATATATTGATGGTATGGTATATACATATATTGATGGTATGCATTTCAAAGTATACATAATATAATATAATAATAATACCAATTTGGATAATAAAATAAATTGTATTGTTATAATTGTAGACATATGTATCTACAATTATACCCTACCATGTAAAATGTACGAGCTAATGTATATAGTCCACAAGGATTTAGATAAACAAATTTGTTATTACACCATTGAAATATTTATTATTATAAATAGCAAACTACAGTTTGCCTATATGGAAACTAATTTATCTTCACGTATACTTTATTTATTAAGTATGCGAATGCAATATCACAACGTATTTATTAGTTTCGAAACAGATTTCTCCTTAATCTAGTCTCTGGGAATTTCTAGCTTCCAGGAACTACTTTTATAAACTTCCAAGCCCGACGAATCTTCAGACGAGTTGTGCCCGTGTGTATGTGTTTCGAATACAAAGTATACGCCTATCTAAATTCACGTGATGTGATTCAGGGCCCCTATTGGAGGATTAATGAGGGAGTCTTTTGCGCGCACAACACACGCAACACGTTTAATATAAAATACACGTGCCATTAAAAAATTGTTTTTAAAATTGACATTACCATCGTTTTTAAAACTTGTAATATTTATAAATAGTAACCATAACTACATATTAATCATAATATGACTACTACTGCTCCGCTTCATGTACGTCTGAGGAGGGTTAACACTAGCACACCATGGGGATTTAGAATGAACGGGGGCATAGAGAAAGAGACACCTTTATTTATACAGAAAGTTAGAGCTTATTATATATAACTGTTTTGTATTATAATATTATGTAATATGCACAATTACATTATTAACCAATAAAATATTACATTGTCTATAATATGATTATATATATCCGATATTAAAATCATGTTTAGTTTATATATAGCTATATAGATATCTATCTACAATATGCAAATAATTACGTGTACAATGTACATTGTACAATGTACATTGTACAATGTACATTGTACAATGTACATTGTACATTGTACAATAAATTAATTAAAACGCATTAGTTTTATATGCACTTGTTATACCCCAATACACTAGATGACGTAACTATTATCGTATATAATCCTATATAATTATTTAAATGAAAATACATACAAACCTATATTTAAAAATATATTTTAACTTTTCTTATATAATATCACTAAACGGGCTAGATGTTTTCCCGTGGTATTTTATCATTAACCTATTACCGGATATATAGAGTAATTATCTAATCGTCCAGATTTTTTCATTTTTTGCATTCAGAATTTCTTTGATATTATATTTGTTTTTGTTAGCACAACAAAGAATTTTACAAAACTATTACACCACTTGTTTTGATGGGATAATAGTTTATAAAATGCAATCAAATCTTATAAAAATGATCGGTTAACATAAATAAAATTATGCAATCAAAAAATAAATGACCTGGATTAATTGTGCGGTAGTGTTTGAAGCAAATATAATAAACAATTCACTCTGCAAAATATGTTGATATAGAAAATGTATACTATTATACATTTTTAACAAAAATTTAATTTAATTTTAAATAAATGTATTCTAAATTTATAAAAAAACATTAAAATTTGTAATCAATGATATATAACCTCGATTATTTCTTGACTTAAGTCAATAATAATTATTAAGGACTTTTTTAACCAATGAAAGTATTTTATAAAACTATTACATTACTAATTTTCTAAACTATATATAGTGATTATAATCACTATATTGATAACAATTAATGCTTCAGGTGGTTTAAAATTAGTATAAATATTATGTAATATGTTTTCAATTTAAAGAAATTAATGGAATATATATTTATATAATTTGTATTTGAAAACACATATCTTATTTTAAATTATGTAAGGAGTGTCAAAACAGAACATGACATAACAAACTATCTAGGTAACCACATACGTACACACATGCACGCACGCACATACATACACCTATATACACATACGCACATACACACAAATACACACACACACATACATACATCTATACACACATACACATATACTTTGACTATTTAACTATGACCAACACATTCTCTCACTGAAACAGACAACTACTTACCATATATACAATTTGTATAAAATCCGATCATACATAAATAAAAACACTGCCATTTTACTTACACATTCGCTAATACTATCTCTACTAAACTATTGCAATACTTTACTCACTGGACAGACTAAGACTACACTCAAAAACTTGACGCAATTATTAACAGAAGTATCCGACTAATTTAAAAACTCAAAAAATATGCCTATACTACAAGCAATACGGACTTACGATTACGACTAAACTGATGAAAATCGCTAACTCCATCGACTATAAATACTAACCAAATTAAAAAAAAACCCTAACTTATGACCAACCACACAACTTAAGACAAGTACTAAATATGAAGACAACTACGATCTTCTCACCTCATAACCTTCTCACTGCCTCCCATGCCATTAAATTCGGTTGGTTACAAAAGTGTTCGCCACCTGGCTCCAAACAAATGGAACCACCTTCCTAAAATACTAAAAATACCTAAAATACTACTATTAACATATTTAAGCGCAAGATAAAAAGCTTCCTGCTTAGGTGAGACTAATCACTTCCCCTATATTTTATTTTATTTTATAACACATACACTTGACACGCTACATTACTTTTATTTTTTATTTTACTACATGGTTCGTTTTTATTCGAAAACACATTGTAGAACATTTATTAATATATTAAATTATTTGTATATAATAAATTCTCCACACGCATACACACAAATACATACATACACGCACAAGCACTCACATACATACACTCACACATACACACACACGCATACTTTTTATCGGATAATAATAAATCCCTTTGTATATTTGAGGATACAAGGGGTTTTTGTTAATAAATTATATATTACAATATCAATATATATACGATGACAGCATAGTAGATTATACTTTATATATATGTAAAGTACATATGAATTATCAACAAAAAACAATCGATTTAACATTTTTGTAAAGTAATGACTGCAAAATAATAAATTATTTATCATTTGGAATTCCATTCATGTTTTGCTAACCACTAATTTGAATTCAATCGGATGCATAAAAGTTGGCAAGTAAAGAATATCAATCAATTATAGAGTACTTTAATTCATTGAATCGCCTTTGGAATTCTTTGCTTGGGCCCTAGATATTATTGTTTGCATATCTATCATTTGATATTATCTTCGACTCGATTATGTATGGCACTTGCCTATAACGGCTTGGCATATAATGCATTATTTTATTGTATATAACACTTTACCGATATCGGTTAGGGATATATATATACCGACATATCTTTCATTTGCAAAACATTTCAATGGATACCCGGTTAGTTTATCTCGATTCGTTATTCACCACGAAAGATTGATATCTAAACCGAGCCAAACTTCGTTTGTAGTACAAATATTGCACTAGACTGCGATCAAGTACTTGCTAAATAGCTAGAAAACGTGTGCCAGATTACTGGGCCGTTATCGATGACTCGCCATTAAGAAATGTTTAGCATTGGCCTGGTTTATCTCTGCAAGTATCAGAACTATGTAAGGGTTTCTTAAATCTTTAGAAGTATATACGGAAATACGAAATTATATAAAATACATTTTTAATTGCAAACAAATAAATAACCTGATCGATGAAATAAATCGTTTGTATGTGTCATGGCTATAGCGGAAGAAGTCCTATTACACTGATCATCGGACTTGTACAGATGTTTCATTCCGATGCAATGAAAATGGCCGACTTGATCAATAAGTACAAATTACCTCGATTATAAACTCGTACTAATAAATAGTATTGAATCAAATATACATTTTATGTAATGTTACCGAGATTAAATAATAGTTTGATATTTGATCTATATATATATATATATATATATATATATATATGTATATATATATATATATATATATATAGAGTCTCTCTACTAATATATAAGTTTATGCATATGAGTCCATCGGACGACGTCCGACAGACGATGTCCGATCATTGGACTCCAATATATCACTGTGTATACATTTCATTTTAGCAAGGTTGATGTACGATAGATACGTGCAAATAACGAAAAGACAATGACAAGATATAGACTAAAGTTCACGTAATCACATTGAATATATGCTTCATAAATAAATTGATCATCCTATCAGTATTTGTGTTCAATTGAAACAATCGTCTAGAGTAAATTTTCTGAGAACTATTTGGCTAGATATTAATGTAAAATTAATGTAAAATATGAAATTGTGTTTAGAATTGATTGCTACGGATCTCCAACATTATATATAGAATGTATTTTATATATTTTAATCTGATATCATTATAATAGCTATAGAATTTTATATTTGTATTTTATATTTAATATAATGGCATATTTCAGATCTAAATCGAATATGTATTCATAAGATAAATAATAGAAAATAATCAACACGAACAATCGAATTTTTAATATTATTAGTGGATATAGGCGATTATGTGTAGTTTTGATACCTGTGTGTCAACTATATTTTCTCTGGGGGACATTAGTTTATATAATATATACAAGAGTATACACATATATATATATATGTATATATATATATATATATATATATGTATATATATATACATATATATATATATATATATATATATATATATATATATATATATACATACATACATATATATATATATATATATATATATACATATATATATATATATATATATATATATACATATATATATATATATATATATATATATATATATATATATATATTCATATATACACATATATATATATATATATATATATATATATATATATTATAATATATTCATAGTTTGTTGGGTTAGTAAAGACAAACTTAACAATCTCTAGTTTATGATTTAGTTTGCTCTAAGTTTGAGATGTGCTCGATTTATCATTATCTGAGGTAAAATTGGGTCACCAGTAAACGGTATTTAGTCGCCAAGCCGCTATAAGTCACTTTCACAATACATATTCTTATAAGAACTATAATTCATCATCAATACACATCACCATATTAGTTGTATGTTACTTTGTAAACAATGTATACCTATGTAAAGTCTTTTAATGTGCATTATAATGTGCATTATATATAAAGATTGTAACAATAAACCTAAACCACCACTACGCCACTACGCCACGACTATCTTATTCACTCAGACTACCACCTCAACACCACCACCACCACTAACCTTACACCACTACCATCTATATTTACCACCTACACAACCGCCACCTACACCACCGCTACCTACACTACCGCCACCTACACTACGCCACCTACACCACCGCCACCTACACCACCGCCGCCTACACCATCACCACATACACCACCACCACATACACCACCACCACCTACACCACCACCACCTACACCACCACCACCTACACCACCACCACCTACACCACCACCACTTACACCACCACCACCTACACCACCACCACCTACACCACTACCACCTACACCACCACCACCTATAATACCATGTTAATTCTATTTATATTAATATATTGCATAACGTTTCTCACATTAACTTTAATAATACAACTTGATCAGACGATCAGAAATAACTTGCTAGTCAATTATTTAATAACATTTGTTATGAATACAAATCACGTAATTACACAATTAAGTGATATATGCGATTATATTAAACTGGTAGTTATGAACTTAATGAATTCCACATATATATAGTGTCACTTATATATAGTGTCACTTATATACAGTATCACTTATATATAGTGTACTTATATATAATGTCACTTATATATAGTGTCACTTATATATAGTGTCACTTATATACAGTGTCACTTATATATAGTGTCACTTATATACAGTGTCACTTATATATAGTGTCACTTATATATAGTGTCACTTATATACAGTGTCACTTATATATAGTGTCACTTATATATAGTGTCACTTATATACAGTGTCACTTATATATAGTGTCACTTAAATATAGTGTCACTTATATATAGTGTCACTTATATATAGTGTCACTTATATAT
>OZ038316.1:6966521-7020095 GCA_964035775.1 Osedax frankpressi | reverse complement strand
AATAACGAAAAGACAATGACAAGATATAGACTAAAGTTCACGTAATCGCATTGAATATATGCTTCATAAATAAATTGATCATCCTATCAGTATTTGTGTTCAATTGAAAAAATCGTCTAGAGTACATTTTCTGAGAACTATTTGGCTAGATATTAATGTAAAATATGAAATTGTGTTTAGAATTAATTGCTACTGATCTCCAACATTATATATAGAATGTATTTTATATATTTTAATCTGATATCATTATAATAGCTATAAAATTTTATATTTGTATTTTATATATAATATAATGGCATATTTCAGATCTAAATCGAATATGTATTCATAAGATAAATAATAGAAAATAATCAACACGAACAATCGAATTTTTAATATTATTAGTGGATATAGGCGATTATGTGTAGTTTTGATACCTGTGTGTCAACTATATTTTCTCTGGGGGACATTAGTTTATATAATATATACAAGAGTATACACATATATATATATATATATATATATATATATATACATATATATATATATTATAATATATTCATAGTTTGTTGGGTTAGTAAAGACAAACTTAACAATCTCTAGTTTATGATTTAGTTTGCTCTAAGTTTGAGATGTGCTCGATTTATCATTATCTGAGGTAAAATTGGGTCACCAGTAAACGGTATTTAGTCGCCAAGCCGCTATAAGTCACTTTCACAATACATATTCTTATAAGAACTATAATTCATCATCAATACACATCACCATATTAGTTGTATGTTACTTTGTAAACAATGTATACCTATGTAAAGTCTTTTTGTGCATTATAATGTGCATTATATATAAAGATTGTAACAATAAACCTACACCACCTCATCACTACTACGCCACGACTATCTTATTCACTCAGACTACCACATCAACACCACCTCAACACCACCACCACCACTGACCTTACACCACTACCATCTATATTTACCACCTACACAACCGCCACCTACACCACCGCCACCTACACTACCGCCACCTACACTACGCCACCTACACAACCACCAGCTACTCCACCGCCACCTACACCACCACCACCTACACCACCAGGACCTACACCACCACCACCTACACCACCTACACCACCACCACCTACACCACCAGGACCTACACCACCACCACCTACACCACCACCACCTACACAACCACCAGCTACACCACCGCCACCTACACCACCACCACCTACACCACCACCACTTACACCACCACCACCTACACATTCACCACATACACCACCACCACCAACACCACCACCACCTACACCACTACCACCTATACCACCACCACCTACACCACCACCACCTACACCACCACTACCTACACCACCACCACTTACACCACCACCACCTACACCACCACCACCTACACCACCACCACCTACACCACCAGGACCTACACCACCACCACCTACACCACCACCACTTACACCACCACCACTTACACCACCACAACCTACACCACCACCACCCACACCACCACCATCTGCACCACCACCACCTACACCACCACCACCTACACCACCACTACCTATACCACCACCACCTACACCACCACCACCACCACCTACACCATCACCACATAACCACCACCACCTACACCACCACTACCTATACCACCACCACCTACACCACCACCACCACCACCTACACCATCACCACATAACCACCACCACCTACACCACCACCACCTACACCACCACCACCTACACCACAAGGACCTACACCACCACACCTACACCACCACCACCTACACCACCACCACCTATAATACCATGCTAATTCTATTTATATTAATATATTGCATAACGTTTCTCACATTAACTTTAATAATACAACTTGATCAGACGATCAGAAATAACTTGCTAGTCAATTATTTAATAACATTTGTAATGAATACAAATCACGTAATTACACAATTAAGTGATATATGCGATTATATTAAACTGGTAGTTATGAACTGAATGAATTCCACATATATATAGTGTCACTTATATACAGTATCACTTATATACAGTATCACTTATATATAGTGTCACTTATATATAATGTCACTTATATATAGTGTCACTTATATATAGTGTCACTTATATATAGTGTCACTTATATATAGTGTCACTTATATACAGTGTCACTTATATATAGTGTCACTTATATATAGTGTCACTTATATACAGTGTCACTTATATATAGTGTCACTTATATATAGTGTCACATATATATAGTGTCACCTATATACAGTGTCACCTATATGCAATGTCACCTATATGCAGTGTTGTCTATATACAGTGTCACCTATATACATTGTTATCTATATATAGTGTCACCTATATACAGTGTTACCTATATATAGTGTCTCCTATATACAGTGTCACCTATATGCAGTGTCATCTATATATAGTGTCTCCTATATACAGTGTCACCTATATACAGTGTCACCTATATATAGTGTATCCTATATACAGTGTCACCTATATGCAGTGTCATCTATATATAGTGTCTCCTATATACAGTGTCTCCTATATATATAGTGTCACCTATATACAGTGTCACCTATATACAGTGTCACCTATATACAGTGTCACTTATATATAGTGTCACTTATATACAGTGTCACTTATATATAGTGTCACTTATATATAGTGTCACTTATATACAGTGTCACCTATATACAGTGTCACCTATATATATAGTGTCACCTATATACAGTGTCACCTATATACAGTGTCACCTATATACAGTGTCACCTATATACAGTGTCTCCTATATACAGTGTCACCTATATACAGTGTCTCCTATATACAGTGTCTCCTATATACAGTGTCACCTATATACAGTGTCTCCTATATACAGTGTCTCCTATATACAGTGTCACCTATATACAGTGTCACCTATATACAGTGTCACCTATATACAGTGTCATCTATATACAGTGTCACCTATATACAGTGTCACCTATATACAGTGTCACCTATATACAGTGTCACCTATATACAGTGTCACCTATATACAGTGTCATCTACAGCTGATGCACTATATCTACGACCATTGTTCTGACTCATACATACTTTAAAGCATATCATATAAACTAATTTGGCCATCGTCATGATATAAAATACATTCAGACCTAAATGTATATATGTATTGTAATATATTAAACATTACAATGCTGGCCCCGTTAGTGTATAGAATATTCTTTAAAGTTGCAGGCATGCAAAATGTATTTAAATTTTAATACTATAGAATTTGTCAATACACCAATTCATTATATATCTTAAATTATTTAAATTGGAATACATCTCTGGTTGTAAATCGGAATTGCTTATTACTGTCATGCCATTGTCGTATAATAAAACATCGCCAGAGATTCTTTGACTTTATAAATATAATTTGAAACAATATAACTATTATTTAATGGGGTTATATAGTATATGTAAATCCGCATTGCATGCAAATATTTCAGTATAATATAAAATTATGAAGTTATTTCAATTTTAATAATTATAAATTGAAAAATTATAATATTATTATTGTATTTATGTGTTATTTTTATCTATATGTATAATAATTTATTCTAATTCTTAGAGAATTAAAACAAAATATATTGTTGAAATAAAAAGTACAAAATAATATTTCATCGCCTGTGATCATGGCGTTGAACTATTATTTAAAAGATTTTTGAAAATTGTACATTTAATATAAAAATTATGCTTATATAAAATTCCAGCATTACTTTTTATTTCAACTATAGCAAAACACATATATATATATGTGTTTTGCTGAATTCTTTAAAAATTAGAGATCAATATTGTGCATATAATTAAAAAATGGATATAATAAAATATTAATAATAATATATAAATTTTTCCATTATATAATATATTATATCCAAATATCAAAATTGAAAAAATTCGATACTTTCAAAATATTATAATTAAATATTTAATTAGAATGTGGATATACATATTCTATGTAACCCCATTAATAGTTATGTTGTTTAAATGTAATAAGTTATATGTATTTATAAAGTTACGAAATATCTGCCGATATTTTATTATACTACGTTTTATGTCAAGAGAAATTCATATTTAGATATATGGGTATATATATTATATATATTATATATATTAAATGCAGTGTATTCCTTGCACATTTCATATATTCGACACTTAATTAAATAGTTTATAATATTACATCATGCATCCCGAATATTTAACATATAATAATATATTATTTAGCATATATGCTAAATATATATGTGATTCATATATTATTACAATATAACGTTAAATACATTTGCATTATGCTTATTATGTATAAATATACAATGTTATGATTGCAGGGAGAATGGAATGTTACATAATGTACACTGTACAATGTGAATTATAAACGGGACAATGTACATCGACAATGTACATTGTACAATATACATTATAAACATGTGTATATTATTTTTGTATTACACCTAAAGGCACGACGTTGATTGTATCTAAGCGTATATAAAGTGTATATATTTTGTTTAAATGTATATTAATCATAGTTACTATAGTTGGTGAAAATGTACGCATGTTAAATTAACCAAAAGAAATTTGCGAATTAAATGTAAATATTTGTTTACTATAATGAAAGCCTGGGGTTTTTGTACATTACTTTTCTACCTCTGGGCCATGCTGATATTCCCTGAATACAATTTATATATAACACTGCATATATGCAGTACCTACATTCTCTACATCCAAATGCCTAGAAATACCATTATATTATGTAACACCACCTATAAATACTCACGTATGCCATTATAATATATAGAATATATTCTGTTATTATCGAACATACACCTTGATGTTGAATATAGTTATTATACTTTTTTTATATATAGCAATATCATTTCATAATTCATATGTTCATGAGTCGATGTTTGATTGATAGCGTTTGTCAATAATAAACGATTGCGAGATACATCTCATGTGTGTTTAGGTTGATAGATACTGTATTATGTATAATATGCATTGTATATCGCCCACATACACCTCGATATACACATACACCGCGATATACACATACATATCTTAACACCATTACACGTATACTAACAACAATGCACATATTACCATAGACACGTGTACCTTAACAATCCCTCCAATAGTACGATAGATTTGTACGTGCAGTTATGAAGTATCATTATTAAACTAGTTTTAGTTGTAGCTACGATTATATTGGTTATCATGGTAACCATATACGGCGCTCATTGTACGGCGTACATTGCACAATAGCCATATCTCGTATAATGTATTCATATTGTTATATACGTTGATGTTAACCCTAAAAGCTAATGATTAATATTTAATATTTTTAGTTTAACAAATATGGGTATATACTCCATGGCGATGTTGAGTGGGAGAGGAATACTGAGGAAGAGGGAGAAGAAGACCGAGGGATAGGGAGAGGAAGATGAAGACTGATGGAGATGAAGAGGGAGAGAGATAGGAAGACTGGGGGAGATAGAGAGGGAGAGAGAGGTAGGAAGACTGGGGGAGATAGAGAGGGAGAGAGAGATAGGAAGACTGGGGGAGATAGAGAGGGAGAAAGAGATAGGAAGACTGTGGGAGATAGAGAGGGAGAGAGAGATAGGAAGACTGGGGGAGATAGAGAGGGAAAGAGAGGTAGGAAGACTGGGGGAGATAGAGATGGAGAGAGAGATAGGAAGACTGGGGGAGATAGAGAGAGATATAGGAAGACTGGGGGAGATAGAGAGGGAGAGAGAGATAGGAAGACTGGGGGAGACAGAGAGGGAGAGAGAGATAGGAAGACTGGGGGAGATAGAGAGAGATATAGGAAGACTGGGGGAGATAGAGAGGGAGAGAGAGATAGGAAGACTGGGGGAGATAGAGAGGGAGAGAGATAGGAAGACTGGGGGAGATAGAGAGGGAGAGAGATAGGAAGACTGGGGGAGATAGAGAGGGAGAGAGAGATAGGAAGACTGGGGGAGATGAAGAGGGAGAGAGAGATAGGAAGACTGGGGAGATTAAGAGAGAGAGAGATAGGAAGACTGAGGGAGATGAAGAGGGAGAGAGAGATAGGAAGACTGGGGGAGATGAAGAGGGAGAGAGAGATAGGAAGACTGGGGAGATTAAGAGAGAGAGAGATAGGAAGACTGAGGGAGATGAAGAGGGAGAGAGAGATAGGAAGACTGGAGGAAGATGAAGAGGGAGATAGATAGGAAGACTGAGGAAGATGAAGAGGGAGAGAGATAGGTAGACTGTAGGAGATAGAGAGGAGAGAGATAGGAAGACTGAGGGAGATAGAGAGGGAGAGAGAGAGATAGGAAGACTGAGGAAGATGAAGAGGGAGATAGATAGGAAAGACTGAGGGAGATGAAGAGGGAGAGAGATAGGAATACTGGAGGAGATAGAGAGGGAGATAGATAGGAAGACTGAGGGAGATGAAGAGGGAGAGAGATAGGAAGACTGGGGGAGATAGAGAGGGAGAGAGAGATAGGTAGCTTCATGATAACGTAATTCATTATTCACGTAAACGAACCAAATTAAATCAGTTTAAAACATTCATTTGAATCCCCTCATCAAAGTTCTATCATATAGTTGATAATCAATATATGTTTATCTATAATTGTACAAGTATATATTATTATTTATATTGAAGAACGTTATCGGTATCACCAGAATTTTAGAATTTATATTTGAGTTAGTTTGTTATGTTGAAACAATCATTAATAGGGTTATAAGTTCTAGGAATATAGGTTTTTATTACATAATATATATATATTATGTAATATCTACAGTGTACGGTGTACAGTGTACGGTGTACAGTGTACGGTGTACAGTGTACGGTGTACAGTGTAAGGCGTACAGTGTACGGCGTACAGTGTAAGGCGTACAGTGTACGGCGTACAGTGTACGGCGTACAGTGTACGGTGTATTACCTAATATGGAAATATATTTTGTAGTGGTGCACCGGTTCCGTTCGCAATTCTCTGTTATGCAATATTACGTAAACATTTCTAGACGACGGCCTTCTCGTATTGTATTCCGAGATATGTATCTCATTAAGTTCTAGTACATTCATTAGTTTTAATAAGCTGTTTCTCACGCATTTCTCTTAATTCACGCTTGGTCTTTTCTTATGCAAGTGTTATGTCATTGTACGTGCCTCGGAGTACTCAACACGCTCCTATAGTGCTTACTGTAGGTCTAGTGGAGTACACTACAAGAACAACTAAACCTATAATTAGTAAATAGGCTATTGATGCGAAACAGGTTCTAAGATAATGTACGGCGGACATTATCTATATCATCTATATCATCATTTCTCTAAATATATAAACACTACCAGAAATACTGCGTTAGGAGTATAAGAAGGTTAATACTGAGACTAAGACATGTCTATATAGTAGTTTAGTAGCATTGTATATCTCATTATAGGAGGTGTAACAAGAAGTTGTTTAGGAGAAGTGAAATGAAATAGAACATCGACTTGTTCTTCAGAATGAATTTACATTAAACTAAATATATGTCAAATATTCAAAGTATTCAATTCATGTGTAAAGGTAAATATCTACTATAAGATTATCATATTTAATTAACCGGATGTATATACATATTAGTATATGCCGTTATCCATATCGATTACATAAATAAACTATCGCTGTACTTGCGTCATATTCTACTACTTGAAAATGTCACTTCAAGTAAATAGATACAAAATAATTGTAAATTTAGTTTCTTATTCACAAATGTACTATTTTATTATTATATACAAAATACTATCTAGAGATCATGTGTTATGAACATTTACCGAGAATTGATACATACATTACACGACATAGAGGTGAGTCTACACGATAATGGGTACTTACTCCATATGTAGAGTAGAAGCTATAAGTAATGTACCGGATACTACGTAGGTATACGTTTAAACATATATGAGTATTACAGTAAACCTCTGGTATTTAATGTGCTTTGTCAGCCATGTAAACAAACCTCCTACTTTAAAATATAGGTTTGGTGGGATATGTTTGTTTTCATACTCTGACTAACTTACTAGTCTAATCTTATATATGTAAAATGTAAGACATACAGTGTAAGACATAAAGTGTAAGACATACAGTGTAATACATACGGTGTAATACATACAGTGTAATACATACAGTGTAATACATACGGTGTAATACATACAGTGTAATACATACAGTGTAAGACATACAGTGTAATACATACAGTGTAAGACATACGGTGTAAGACACACGGTGTAATACATACAGTGTAAGACGTACAAAACCTTTGTATTCAGAGAGCTTTATTAAGAAATATTGTTCTGCATTGCTTTATTATATACATTATCATCCTCACATTATAATCTCTATAGTTGAAATTCCATTTATAAAGTACATATAAAAACATTTTTAAGTAGTCACTATAGTGTTTATACAGTAATTAAATAGTTAATATAGTTATGACTTGTGTAATGTGTATAAGTATAAAATGTATACATCGGATATTGTTTTAATTTACGAAATTAAAACTATAACTTTTTATAATTATTATAAATATAATGTATTACTTTTTATAATTATTATAATTATATGGACTACTTTTAATAATTATAATATAATATATTATATGCTGTTATAAATAATATATAATATTTAAATAACATATTTAGATTAATTTAATTTATAATTATATATATATATATATATATATATAATGTATTATCTTTATTGATATATTAATTTATATGAGTTTATACGATATATACTATATATATAACAATGTTTCATGATTAATCTAATGCAACAACCATATATATATATATATAGATATATATAGATATATATATATATATATATATATATATATATATATATATAGATATATATATATGTATATATATTATAAATATAGTTATATAGTTATGGTATACCAGTTGTCCCACCACAGATCGATTGGATAATGATATATTGTAAAATATGATACTATTTTATAATGTCACTTAATTACGGTCTTCAAAGCTATCGATATCTATAGATATTGCATACACGCCATATAATCTTATATCATATATATTATAATAATAATAATAATATAATTTACACATACACACTTATATATATATATATATATATATATATATATATATAAATATATTTGTTAACAAAACAAAGGATTTTTCAAAATTATTGCATAAGAGTGTCTCCTGAATAGAATATGACTACATGCATCAATTGACCTAGATTATGTAATTGCATTATATATCCCGGAGTTAACATAAACCTCTATTGAATATACTCGATGATCAGCGCTGATATAAACTCACACCTCCATACACATATACATACACATACGTACTACCACACATAAACAAACCTAATACAATAAGCCCACACTCACACACACACACACACTTAACATACATACAAACAAAACAAACACAAACTTTCACTCAACACCGTGTGCCAATAAGCAATTTGATACCATCCTATTATTGTCTGTTGTGTATTTCTATGGTCTAGAGCTACCAAGCCCTTGTATGCATATGTACTAATAAACTAAAGGAAACATGGGGTTTTCGTTGCCCCATGTTTCCAGTACCCACTTGCACTATGGAGTCTAATGGCTAGAGTCTCTGGAATTAAGGGCCGACACGTAAATATCGGTATTTAATAAATACTATTTATAAACAGCGATAGTTCTCGTGGTTTCCGTTACTTCTATAAATAAAACACCGCAGTGGTATATAGAGCTATCTATAAGCACCGACATACACGCGGTGAGTTATTAAAAACGTGAAATTCTCGTATCTAGTAAACTTACTTGGTAAGACCAATATGTTCAATTGTTTCTTTATAATATATACCACACGAAGCACAAAGTATATTTCCAATATGTAACTGGTTACCGGCATTTCACTGATATACTAATATATCATAAACTTAGAACTATTAAATACCAGGCACACTTATACATCATCTGAGTGTCCTATGGTTCTGCCCCTGTAGTGTTTATGCTCGTAACAGTATGTACTTCTCGCCTATATAAATTCACATATAAATACACACATATATATATATATATATATATATATATATGTATATATATATATATATATATATATCAATTCACAAATAACGTCGGGCAAGTGATCACGTGATAACATCTGTCACAAAAATACACGAATTCCTAGAATTACCGGCTACGCATAGGAATCTGTTTTCATAAAATATGGTTTTGACTTTTAACTAATGAAGTGAATGAAGAGGAAATTTACTATTTGTGGTTTTAATATATGCTAATTTACTGCGAATTTACAATATGTAGCTGTTTGATAGTTATGAATTTAGAATTCTTACACTTTATATACATAAATATTATTATATTACTATTACTAATATATTAATGGTATGTAGATCTGAGTGTAACTCGGCATGTATCAATTTTAGTTTACTTTTTTTAATGTTTGAACTGCTATCATACAAACGGTGTATTCTCAAACAGATACTCACTCACATTCTAATATGCATACCCACTCACATACATACTCACATATATACTCACATACACATTAACATATCCACTCACATACTCACTCACATAAATACTCACATACACACTCATATACACAGTCACATACATACTCACATACACAATCACATACACACTCACATATACACTCACATATACACCAACATACACACTCACATATACACACTCACATACACACACACACACATACACACTCACATACACATTCACATACAAACTCACATACACACTCACATACATACTCACATACACAATCACATACACACTCACATATACACTCACATATACACTAACATACATACACACACATACACACTCACATACACATTCACATACAAACTCACATACACACTCACATACAGACTCACATACACAGTCACATACATACTCACATACACAATCACATACACACTCACATATACACTCACATATACACTAACATACACACACACATACACACTCACATACACATTCACATACAAACTTACATACACACTCACATACAGACTCACATACACACTCACATACCCACTCACATACCCACTCACATACTCACATACACATTCACATACACACTCACATACACACTCACATACACACTCACATACACACTCACATACACACTCACATACACACTCACATACACACTGACATATGCACTCATATACACATTCACATACATATACACATACGATCTAACAAAATTACACTCGCATACAAACACACATTGCCACGTACAAATATATACACTCTCATAAATATATTCTCATACATACACAAACAGACTCATCCATATACAAATATAATAGATACATTCACACAAGCAAACAAATCTTACACTTACACAGATACAATCACACAAACATACAAACCAAAACCCACACGCACCCTTATACAAAGTATATTCACGTACACATGGACATACAAAATATGTATACATATGTATCTGTGCAGTGTACAATGTATGTAATGGATTGGATGTGCACTGTACATTTTTCACACGCAAATACATTCATTTCCTGTTAGAAAGTTAAAATGTAGCATATTTAGAATATAGCCCCTAGTATCTTGTCACACCATGTGTTGTTTGAATTGAAGGTCAATATACCTATATATATATATACCTATATATATACCTATATATATATATATATATATATATATATATTCCATAGGACTATATTCTTTGTCAAACTGTATCTATAAGGTGAAAGCCATGGCCTCATTTTATGACAGTATATATATATTTATGAGATGTTGGTGAGGTGTGTGATGGTTCTGCACTATTGTCAACGGGAACGTATGAGTGAGTAGATAGTGAGTAGACAGTGAGTAGATAGTGGGTAAATAGTGAGTAGATAGTGAATAAAGTATAGCAGGTAACATTGTAGGTGTTATTAAGAGTTCAGAAGGAGGTCATTCATACATTAATGTATTTGGTAAACCCCATAAGTTTTATGATCAGTGAGATAATTAAGGTTAAATGGGTATTAGGGGGAATGCACATGTAATGGTTGCATATATGTGCATATGATAATATATAGAACATTGTTAAGTGTAAATAGTATTACTTTAACATTATATAACAATCCCTCGCGTATTCATTTACTATAATTTAATTTAATATTTAATACCTTGAATTAACTTCCCACTTTTAATTGCAATATTGACATCATCAGCCAAGATAAGACAGTTCGTGTCTTATCTAAAGATATTTGTATTTAACTTAAATAGTAATTTCTATTGAATATAAATACCAATTACCGTGGGAAAGTAACATAGAATTGCTTCTATTTGCCCCTCGGCTCATTTATATTTCTATATTATATTGCAATCCAAATTATAATTTAATAGTAATTATAGATAGTACTGTTTAATATATATATATATATATATATATATATATATATATATATATATATATATGTATATATATATATGAATAGTACAAATATATTGTATTGATAATACAAATTATTAAACATATACCGTCATTAGTCGGTTTCATCACCGTATTGAAATCGTCACAGATTACCATTTATTATCTAATTTTAATATCTGCTATAGTATAATTCCAAGAAAATAGATTATGTAATTATTATAAATTGTTATATAATTATTTTGAATAAAAGAGAATTATAATATATTATAAATGCAAATAAAATATATTTTCTCTTTAGATACATAATAATACGTAACAAAAAAACTAAAATAACCTAGATGGTTTTTTGGGATATACTATTATTGTAATATCTATATGTCATATTGTATGTTTTCAGAAAATCACCAATAAACGTTTTATTAGATCTACAGTTCGTAACATGTTACAGAAAATGTATTGTATTGAAATAACATTGTAATACAAATACGCGAGGCAATTAGTGTAATATTTGGGCATAATTAGATATTGTATGCATTTCACATAAATTAATGCAAGTTTTTAATCATATTGGAATTCTAGATATGAAGTGATAATATCGTGTAATAAAATCATTTATAACATAGCATGTAGCTTTCATTATTTACAATTTAAAATGTTTGCTCTATATTATATATTGTGCTTTGTACAACTCTTAATCTATATACATTAATTATTATACAATTGTACTCATTCTATATAGTATATTATGTGTATAGAATTTCTTCAATTATTATCATTTATATTCAAAACATATATTTTGATAAATTATAATTTATGTTTCTGCGGATGTACGAATTATAATAATTATTAAATAAATATAATTAAATAGCCGTGAAATATATAAATAAATATTTCGCAATTGCCGAGTTTGTGAGTATACTAATAATGTATACATTTATTTAATTTCATTTAAACGTAATAAGTAATCCTATTTTATTAAAATGCCATATTAGTAATCGGTGACTCATATATTTCTTAATACTTTTCTTAATCACCGCATTATATGAATTAATTAACTATAATTTTAAATAAAGGAATACTTTTTAATATTATTTACACACATGAGATATAGTTCTACAGTAGTATTATGGACATATTATGCCAATACACTAATGCTATAACTATTAATTATCAATAGAATTATATAACTATCATATTATTTGTTATAAAGAGATTACTGATGATATGAGTGTAATAGTAATATAAAATATTAGTAGTATTACGCAATATCCTGTAGTATTTATTATGGGAATATATATGTATTCGTGGACATACATTTGTACATATTCACCAACGCACCTATACACACGCATACATATATATACGCATACACACACACACACGCACACACATACACACACACTCACACAAACTATACCGGTATTCTGATATAAATATATCTCGCTACATTTGAACAGCATCATAATAATGTAATAGATAAGATATCTGATTACACCAATAGCATCACTAGCTTACGACAATAAGTAAACTCTATGATAACCTCATACTTCAAATTACTAACAATCACACATAATCACTTGCATATAACCCCATAACTCAACTCTACAACTCAACTCTAAATTAATAACAGACTACTACGATAATCTTCTCAAGCACTTCTATCCCCACCAACCAACTTATTTAACCACTTTACAAATAAGAGTTTCAGCTCCAACCAAATAGAACAAGCTAACTAAATACCTGTTACCTCCATTAACTAGATTATGGTGCAATCTAAACAACTTTCTGTAGATTTATTATTATCTATTATCATATTGATGCAATATCAGAATATATTTTTTCATTTGTAATTGTTGCGTTTAATAAATAAACACACACACACACACACGCACACATACACACAGACACAAATACATATATATGTAGTGTTACTGAAACATCAATTAGGCATAATGTTAAATTAGGTATTGGCATCTTTTCCATATTTGATAACTATAATAATTGAGTTTAAATATAAAAGCAAAGAATAATTGTTTAGGTAAATAGCATAAATAATTAAAATCGATATGAAATATTAAAAATATTTCAAAAATTAAAATTAATCAACTTGCACATGACCTTTGAGTCTAAGTAAAACTGTAATTAGCCAAAGTAAACAATGGTTTGAGGAGATAATAATATATATAAATCTTTCTTTGCCACCTCAAATAATCACTTATTGCATTTTTATGTTAATTTGAACCCCACGTTTGCTGCCATTGTCCTTATATTATCTATAATTAGATACATTCCTACACTACAAGAACATCTATATCATTTGCTGTACTTTTTGCCATTGCAAATGGTGTAGCCATGTAATTCATTAACATTACATATAATATGTACCGGGATAGTCTATTTTCCTATGTTGTACCATAATTTGGTTATGTTACAAACTCTTTATACTAACATTAAGTAACGGTATAAATATTCTTTAATATGTTTGATATATGATTTGGTAGTGGAAGTGTTTTTAATAGTTTGAAAATGTTCGTGTAGGGTTTGGATATAAAATCAGTCACCAAGTTAATATTTACTATACTAAGATTTATATACAATAAATGTATGTTTGCACATTATGATGTACATCATATGCTTATATGTACTTATGAATAAACAATATGCGAGATATATTTACTGGAAGTACTCTTGGTGTATACATTACAGTATTATCTGCATCCTATAGAGTATATAATAACACAATTACTGTAGTAGGTATTTGACCACAAATTATATTCTAATATCTTGTAGGACTCAGAATGACTAATTCTACAAGTTGGTGTCTTCCCTGGATATCTAGGTTTTGATACTAGGCTATCTCTACTAGGCTATCTCGACTAGGATATCTCTGCTAAGCTATCTCTGCTAGGCTATCTCTGCTAGGCTATCTCTGCTAGGCTATCTCTGCTAGGCTATCCCTGCTAGGCTATCTCTGCTAGGATATCTCTGCTAGGCTATCTCTGCTAGACTATCTCTGCTAGGCTATCTCTGCTAGACTATCTCTGCTAGGCTATCTCTGCTAGGCTATCTCTGCTAGGCTATCTCTACTAGGCTATCTCTGCTAGGCTATCTCTGCTAGGCTATCTCTGCTAGACTATCTCTGCTAGGCTATCTCTGCTAGGCTATCTCTGCTAGGATATCTCTGCTAGGCTATCTCTACTAGGCTATCTCTGCTAGGCTATCTCTGCTAGGCTATCTCTGCTAGGCTATCTCTGCTAGGCTATCTCTGCTAGGCTATCTCGACTAGGATATCTCTGCTAAGCTATCTCTGCTAGACTATCTCTGCTAGGATATCTCTACTAGGCTATCTCTGCTAGGATATCATTGCTAAGCTAGCTATTTGCTACTTTGCTACTTATATCTAGACCAGCATTGTAACCATATTATCTATGTTATTATGCTAGCTGGATAGTTGTAATTAGTTATATACAGAGAACTGGGCGCTAGAGGGAAGGAAATGGAGGCAACAAATGGACGTAAGGAGATGGAGCAGCTGATACATTACATAAATAGGCTTCACCGTGGTTTTATAACATGCTACCACCTGGTATAGCTAGTTATTATCGCTAAGCCCCGCTACATTATAACGCTACTTTATACAGTGCTTCGCTGTATCTCTAAAGCGGACAGTCTAACCTCACTAGTAAATAGCACTGCTAACAACTCTCCCCTCCATTCAATCCATATCTCACACACTTCTTGCCAGGTCTAGATATCCAATGCATGACACATGACTTGTCATCCGGATGTTTATATATGCCAATTAGTGATTCTATAGAATAGCAAACATAGCAAACATAGCTCTTCTCTTAATCTATAGTTAATATTGACTTATGTGTGTGGTTAAATATTAAATTAATATTATTTATTTATATAAATATATTTATATGCATATTGTTATAAAGAAGTATATTCAAAACATTATTAGATAAAAACCAAATATATAGAAACAATAATAACATATAATTGTACCATACGTAATATATATAAATATATAAATATATTTATGTATACACTTAAATTAGTCAATATATAAATGTATATACTGCCTCGTGTAATGTACACATATATTGTATTATGAATTTATTTACGTGGTTATGGAGATTTGATTAAGATGACCGATGACCACTGTACTGTGGTACTGTGCTAAGATTCAACACTATGTGCACACCATTCAGCTTTGTTCTGCACACAATACCATTGTACACTAATCACACAATTATTCTCCATGATCTGTAGTATTCAATTTTAAAACATTCTTAAAGACACGCCCCTCCCCCTATATTCTAATGTGCCACTGTATCTAATACTGTATGTGCTCATTATTACGTCAATACTGTATATTTTATTATAGTCATGAGATTTCAGTGGAAACATTTATATCCTCTCATTTATTCTTCTCATTTATATCTTCTGATTTATATCTTCTCATTTATATCTTCTCATTTATATCTTCTCATTTATATCTTTTCATTTATATCTTTTCATTTATATCTTCTCATTTATATCTTCTCATTTATATCCTCTCATTTATATCTTCTCATTTATATCTTTTCATTTATATCTTTTCATTTATATCTTCTCATTTATATCTTCTCATTTATATCCTCTCATTTATATCTTCTCATTTATATCTTCTCATTTATATCTTCTCATTTATATCTTCTCATTTATATCTTCTCATTTATATCTTCTCATTTATATCTTCTCATTTATATCTTCTCATTTATATCTTCTCATTTATATCTTCTCATTTATATCTTCTCATTTATATCTTCTCATTTATATCTTCTCATTTATATCTTCTCATTTATATCTTCTCATTTATATCTTCTCATTTATATCTTCTCATTTATATCTTCTCATTTATATCTTCTCATTTATATCTTCTCATTTATATCTTCTCATTTATATCTTCTCATTTATATCTTCTCATTTATATCTTCTCATTTATATCTTTTCATTTATATCTTCTCATTTATATCTTCTCATTTATATCTTCTCATTTATATCTTTTCATTTATATCTTCTCATTTATATCTTTTCATTTATATCTTTTCATTTATATCTTTTCATTTATATCTTCTCATCTTATAATACGACTGCATCATTTATTTTCAATCGTGAGTCTAATTTAGCATGTTATGCATTTCTTCTCTATATCAATCACTGCAGTTGAACTATCTTTAATAAACCCACTTCCCTTAGGTTACAGAAGGTAGCGTCGCTGTGAGAAGTGGTATACTACCGGGAGATGCTATCCTCGTTATCGGTCGACTGGACACCTGCCAAATGACCCACGAACAGGCGAAAATGGCAATAATCCGCGAAGGCAACGAACTGGACTTTGTGGTTCAAAGGTCAGTCGAAGATAAACATAGTATTGCTTTCTTCTGCCATGCGACCTGTCCGAATATATGAGAAGATATAAGAGCATGAAAATACATTCGAGAAGCCTATTCCGAATATATCATCACGTAATGATCATATATGACCAATACTATAATGTGTAATCTTTTAAGGCTTGTTAATATAGAGTATTATTACTATACTTATTATTATTCGGAGAGCTGATTTCATATTTGAGTCTGTCATCAAATATCTTGTGAATAAAAAGACTTATTGTCGGGGAATATAAATTTTAATATAAATTTCTTTATTTCAGTTTACACTCAAAGACGATATTAACAATAACCACTTTAGATGCAGTAATTCGGACTTTGCTGATCACGTGAGGGAACGGCCTCGCTGGAACCCTCGAGCCGCTATTGCAACCAACCCCTCACTGCAATCCAAGAGCTTCAAGGCTATCCAACAACAGCTAACGGCGAATCAGTGAACTGCATCGGTGACCCCCGAGGCACTTTATCCCAGGTGAATACCACGAGATTAATACCACGAGATTAATACCACGTGATTAATACCACGTGGTGGCGAGAGTTACTCTGTGAATTAGTCCCATGTGTTCTACTAGCTAAATGTATTAGTATTACATATAATATATGTTCTATAAACTAATGTTTACAAGTGATTAGCAAACCCTAGTTTACACAGGTCACATAGTGGTCATATTTATCCACTCATTCTATAGAATATGCGATATAGTAACTGCGTATAGATAGTAAGTGATGTATACATTTGTAGGCAGTTCTCAGCAATGCACATGTAGCAGTGGAATGTACGTTTACTAAATTACACTTTATACTTCACATTTCATATGTGTTACCTCAATGCTAGCAAACTGTGGTTAATTATGTTTACATTGGCTTATAATACTAGTTGTTATAACCTCGATACGAATCCCTTTTTAACAATTTCTGATTCATTTCCGACCACTTTTCTACCCATCTACGAACCCTATCGAATCCCTTCTCCGACTCTCTCCTAGCCATTTCTGACCCATTTCCGACCCATATCCGACCACTTTCCAACACCTCTCCGACAACTTTCTGTCCCATTTCCGACCCTTTCTTCGACCATTCTCCGACACCTCTCCTCCACAAGTAATATATGTTGAAGGTCGTATTCTCTTTAACCCCTGACATATTGACCTTGACCAGCTACCCCTTTATTGCGGTGTCATCCCTTCCCTGCTGCAGCATACTTCTGTATCAGATGCGTCTCATCTATAGTTTATAAATAGAATAACAACATTCCGCCATACCATGTAGCGGTAAAGTTATGTTCCGTAGTATTCACGTAGACTCCGGAAATGTAGATTAGGGTCAGCCCCACTAAACTCTTCCCTCTCATCCCGCATTCTTCGCTACGTTCTCATTAGTCTCCCCTTCACTCACCTCGCACCCTCATCTACGTTACCACTCGCCACGTCCATACTCGCCACGCCCACACTCGCCACGCCCACACTCGCCCAGCCTACACTCGCCACGCCCACACTCGCCACGCCCACACTCGCCACGCCCACACTCGCCCAGCCTACACTCGCCACGCCCACACTCGCCACGCCCACACTCGCCACGCCCACACTCGCCCAGCCTACACTCGCCACGCCCACACTCGCCACGCCCACACTCGCCACGCCCACACTCGCCCAGCCTACACTCGCCACGCCCACACTCGCCACGCCCACACTCGCCACGCCCACACTCGCCACGCCTACACTCGCCACGCCCACACTCGCCACGCCCACACTCGCTACGCCCACACTCGCCACTCCCACACTAGCCACGCCCACACTCCCCCAGCCCACACTCGCCACGCCCACACTCGCTAAGCCAATACTGCAAATCTCTGTATACGCTTATTGAACAAGTTAATCATTCATACTGTGAGATTCATATTTAATTATTTACTTATCACTCGGTATTCTGAGAATTCTGAAAATCTGAGTAATTTGTTTACTCACCGGAAATCTATATGTATAATGCTTAGGCCTTATTGCATTGCAACCACGTACTATACGTATGGCATTGCATATAAAAATGATATGTCGCCATGTCTACATATATATTTACATACCTTCTGTTGTCCTTGATGAGGACATCTAGCTATATTTGTGTACCAACAATCAACGCGAAAAGTGAGATATAGAATATGCTATAGTGATTAAGATAGACTAAAGTGGTAGGTGGTATATACCATATACGATTATAGGGGGTTATCCTGTTACATCAGCCTAGACACCAGAGGTCATTCTATATGTCTTACACTGTATGTCTTACATTGTATGTCTTACACTGTATGTCTTACATTGTATGTCTTACATTGTATGTCTTACACCTTATTTATGTAACCATGCTAAGGAGTTTACATATTAGTCAATATTCGTATATTCATAGATTACATTATATGTATTACAAATTCCTCGGAGTCCCTATACATATTAACTAAGTATATTAACTAAGTATATTAACTAAGTATATTAACTAAGTACATTAACTAAGTATATTAACTAAGTATATTAACTAAGTACATTAACTAAGTACATTAACTAAGTACATTAACTAAGTACATTAACTAAGTACATTAACTAAGTACATTAACTAACTACATTAACTAAGTACATTAACTAAGTATATTAACTAAGTATATTAACTAAGTATATTAACTAAGTATATTAACTAAGTATATTAACTAAGTATATTAACTAAGTACATTAACTAAGTATATTAACTAAGTATATTAACTAAGTACATTAACTAAGTACATTAACTAAGTACATTAACTAAGTACATTAACTAAGTACATTAACTAAGTACATTAACTAACTACATTAACTAAGTACATTAACTAAGTATATTAACTAAGTATATTAACTAAGTATATTAACTAAGTACATTAACTAAGTATATTAACTAAGTACATTAACTAAGTATATTAACTAAGTATATTAACTAAGTACATTAACTAAGTACATTAACTAAGTACATTAACTAAGTACATTAACTAAGTACATTAACTAAGTACATTAACTAAGTACATTAACTAACTACATTAACTAAGTACATTAACTAAGTATATTAACTAAGTATATTAACTAAGTATATTAACTAAGTATATTAACTAATTATATTAACATAGTATATTAACTAAGTACATTAACTAAGTACATTAACTAAGTATATTAACTAAGTACATTAACTAAGTATATTAACTAAGTATATTAACTAAGTACATTAACTAAGTATATTAACTAAGTATATTAACTAAGTATATTAACTAAGTATATTAACTAAGTATATTAACTAAGTATATTAACTAAGTATATTAACTAAGTATATTAACTAAGTATATTAACTAAGTATATTAACTAAGTATATTAACTAAGTATATTAACTAAGTATATTAACTAAGTATATTAACTAAGTATATTAACTAAGTATATTAACTAAGTATATTAACTAAGTATATTAACTAAGTATATTAACTAAGTATATTAACTAAGTATATTAACTAAGTATATTAACTAAGTATATTAACTAAGTATATTAACTAAGTATATTAACTAAGTATATTAACTAAGTATATTAACTAAGTATATTAACTAAGTATATTAACTAAGTATATTAACTAAGTACATTAACTAAGTACATTAACTAAGTACATTAACTAAGTACATTAACTAAGTACATTAACTAAGTACATTAACTAAGTACATTAACTAAGTATATTAACTAAGTATATTAACTAAGTATATTAACTAAGTATATTAACTAAGTATATTAACTAAGTATATATATAATTAAGAACTTTTGCACACAGATTCGATACATCAACACCATCATCTCTTTATTTATTTATTTATTTCAATCGAGGCATTCTTTTTAAAAATTACTGTGAACTCGATCAATTATTGGAGTTTTGCATCGATAATTATAAAAATACGTAAATGTCTGAACATTTCAAATTATCGTCTTCAATTCAAACTTCAAATTAATTTTAATTAGGCTATCGCACGTTAGCCAACATATTTATTTTTATCAATTATTATATATAGGAATCAATTTCATATACACCTGATGTTATTTCCGTCCAAAATATATCAGCGGTGAGTTATGCATTCTAAAAACAAAAATTTGATTGATATCCGATATGTTTGGTATACAAAGGTGTGACTTCAATTTATTATTGGATTACTCGCCTTATCGTGATAACAATAAAATATTATTTTCATTAAAATATATTTGACTTCTTTTAATATATATATAAATATATATATATATAAATATATATATATATATATATATATATATATATATATATATATGCGTGGAAATATATACATATGTGTGGAAATATGCCGATCACTTATTGTTATGTTCGTAGAAAATATAAACTCATCAGCGGTAATTTATGATGTGTCAAGGCTCCATATAAATGTATATATTTATTTCTATTGGTATAATATATTTTGAAATTATATAATATCGTAATTATCTAAAATTGTTTTAAATAAACACAATAAAATTCTATATATTCAAAATTTCTGTAAACAAATATTCTTATATTATAATATTTTCAAAATATAATAACACGTTTATTTTCACATAAAATGTTCTTTAATGATGATTCTTTGATAATACATATATACTCTATAAACAGTACTGTACATATTACTTTTTTTTAGAATATATATCTATATATATTTGATACTTTATACTCATATATTATATATATCCTCTCTAATAAATATCACTGTATAAATATATAAACATATAATCCCATCCAAATATCAGAAGTGTAAGTTTAATATGTTTCAATAAAGTTGAGTAATTTATTATATAAATTGAATTGAATTGAATAATACAAAATAAATTATGCGATTCCAAATATGAAACTACTTGAATTGTTTGCTTAGTTATTCCATTAAAATGAAACGGTAGTATAACAGTAAGGTAAGGAGTAGTCGGTTAAGAAATATGAAAATTGTTTTACTATTAATAATTATATTATAAAAATTATAAGAAATACATATTATTATTCCATATTTGTAATTTAATTTATATCAATAATGGGAGGGATATTATATCATATATATATATATATATATATATATATATATATATATATATATATATATATATATATGATATTCTCCCTACTATTTTAGAGACCAGGTCTGTCACTCCTATCATACAATTGCGTCCATATAGTGGGCCCTACTATATCCATAAATTAGATTCATTATAATTTTACAATACTCTATTGTTCAAGTTTTAATTTAAATGTTACTTTTTTCCTAAAATATTTAAATATTAAAATAAAATTAATTATTTGAGTTGATTATTTAACAACCGAATATTGATTCTATAATAATATATGGACACTACCTCCTAGGTATTGTATCTATGGACACTACCTCCTAGGTATTGTATCTATGGACACTACCTCCTAGGTATTGTATCTATGCGTACAGCTGTAACAAAGCTTATATTATAGCTTCGCAGTATCTTGGTTATAATATTATCGTATGTGTATGTGTGACAATCGCATTTATTTAAAAGCGTGTGAGGGCGAATATGTGCCAATGTTATTTGATATGCACTTTAATGATAATCACCATTTCTTTGTTATGGTGATCCTACGCACTTGGGTAGGCATTATAGGATACGGTGAGAGAATACAAACTCAACATGCTCTCTGTAATGCAGAAACGAGTATTATTTATTAGAAATTTTAAATAATGTTCTATAATATAATTATAATATTAAATACTATTTATTAATAATTAATAAAATTAATACAATAATGGATATATTAATTATTTATTATCAAATTAATATGTTATTAATAATCTATAGATATATCTAACTTTGTTATAATATATATTAACAATAAAATATTAAATATTAAAATATAAAAACCGTAGTAAAAATGTTCTAATTTAAAGTAAAGAATTAATATTTTGTAGTTATATTTTAAAGTTTTTTTATATTAATGTGAGATTAATTAGCATAAGATAAGTGATATTAAGAATCAAATTGATTGTGAGGAATATATTTAATATGCTTAATATTTACACACACACACACGTACACACACAAACACACACACAAACATATATATATATATATATATATATATATATATATATATATATCGTATAATATAATACATAATATTAGGAATATAAGACACAGAAAAGAAAAATAGGAATTTCATAACATGGATTATTTGAATTGCTAAATTTATAATCATAAATTAACATTTAGGTATTACATATAAGTAACAACATTACTATAAGTAACGATATTATATATAGCAACGGCATTATATATAAGTAACGGTATTACATATAAGTAACGGCATTACATATAAGTAACGTAACGTAAATATTATAAGCTTATAACTATTCTTACAATTCAAATCAGCTACTTACCGACATTTAATATGTATATTGTAACGTATTCATCATAGCACTATAATTTACTCCTGTCTTTAAGATGACCACGACGATTACAATGAAATTCGTCAATTCAACTATATGTAGGCAAATAGGCTATTAGGACTGTAATCTTGGCAAGGAATATCATATATTATATATATATATATATATATATATATTATATCCTATCGGAAGTATGCTATGCGTATTCCATTCATAAAAATCATAAACGGTCGATAAATCAAAACTAAATTACCGTTAGCAATACTAGCCTAGCAATAACTAAATTGACATTTACATTTGAAAAATAATAAATTGCTAAAAAATAAAAATTAATAATTATTAATTATATAACAAATAATTAATAATATATATTATTAATTATTACGTAACCTTATAATTGACCTATAATAGTAAATAACTAAACAGTTATTACCAATTAGCTACCCTCTATTTCATTTACAATCAACTAAAAATGTGTATATATTTTGTATATAAGATACCAATAAATATAAAGAATTTTACCCACTCTATTCAAAGAGTGTCATTTACACATAATGTAGAAATCTAGTACAATACAGTACAATATAGTAAAAACTTAGTATAGAGAAATACTGCAAGATGAATTCGTTTAGTTTCGGTGACAGTTAGCTTAATACATAATGTTTAACTTAAAAGGAGTACTAGGAATCAATGGATATATTTGAATTTCTAAAAATTAGATTACAAACTTATTAAATAATGCTATTTATGATACTTAATAATTAATATTATGCTTTATTAGCGATATAATATATCCTTGGTGACAATGGATTATTAGACTTTAATAGTATAATATATATTAAATATATAACTTAAAAATAACTCAAATAAAGAAAGAACATATAATAAAAATAGACAAAGAAAATTATTACTAATTATAATTATAATATACTCTATAATATTATTATAACTATACCATGACCATATTTAGTATTCAAGTTAACGGATTCCCATATTATATGGTATTAGATATATTCTTAGAGTTGTATACTAGAGGTGTAGATAACTTTTGAGTAGGCGACAATAAATTACATAAATAATATTAATAAAATTATTACTAATTATTGAATAACCGTACAATTACCTTCAGAACTATTCTAATTAACAATATGTTCAGACATTACCTAACATAACATTATTGGCTATTACTGTATATAGAAACATATTACAATATACATGCATGCCTTCATATAGCTCTAATTATGTGTACATATAACCCATAGTTCTAATAAATCGTTGATTTTCATTTTATAATGATAATAGAACATTAGTAAATATACATATTTTATATTATCAAAGATCGATAAGTTTATCGTGGATAGTAAGAACGCCATTTTGTATGAACTATATATTTCTTTTTTATATAATCGATAAATGTTTTTCCATGGACATAACCAAGATTAACTAATATATAATTGATATTGATAGATATTATATTATCCCCAAGATCATCCATTATTAATAATATTATTATTGATATCCAGTATTACAATCTAATATTGTATGTAAAATATCGAATAATCGAGTGTAAAATCAATTATGATTTTTATAGATAATGTCTAATAATGTACTATATTTAATCAGCCGATTATTAATCAACAAGATATTGGCAATAATACGATATATATCTATATTTGTAATAGATTTACAATTTTCCTATATATATATATTTTTTAGATATTTTTAAAGTATTTGTATTTATATTTGTTCTATAATCCATGTTCTATAATTCTATTAACGTCGGTTAAAATCTATATATATATATTTTATTTTTATTTTTTCTATAACATTATAATGAATACTTTAATTAAAAAAGGAATTCTAAGATACCCAGCTGTTAGTATATTATTTATATTATATAATCTAATATTTATTATTAATTCGATTTTTCTTTGTGATAGTCTGATATAGTCTATTTACATAATTTTAAATTAAACTTTATTTTTATATTAACTTGATAATTAAAAAACTTAAAAAGTTAATAGTATCACAATATACAGTGTATACTATTTAATTATATTGCAATAATTATTTAATTATGTATTCATTTATGATTATAAATATATTCTTTAAGTTTAAAAAATATGATAATTTATTGTATAAAAATAATAATAATTTACTTGTCCTTGATAATTTTCCAATATAATTATATCACAATAACTGTTACAGAAAATATATTAATAAAGGAATTTAGCTCATTTTTAAATTTAGCATCTGGAAATTGATTTTTATAAAATATAAAATATTAAAAAATTTTTAAAATGTTATAATAAAATATATGTGTATTAGTTAATATTAGTTATAATATGATTATAAATGATGTCAAGATAAATTCATTTTCCAATATAATTATATCACAATAACTTTTACAGAAATACATTAATAAAGGAATTTAGATCATTTTGAAATTTAGCACCTGGAAATATATTTTTATCAAATATTAAATATTTAAAATTTTTAAAATGTTTTAATAAATTATATGTGTGTTAGTTAATATTAGTTATAATAGGATTATAAGTGATGTCAAGTTAAAATCATAAATTATCGTTGGAAATTTTGTCACATTACAATGACTGCTGGTTTTTATGAATTTAATACAACTGTATTAAAATAATAATAAACTTAAATATATTATATAAAAATTATATTTGACGACTGTTATCTATTAATTAATAGGAGATCGTAATTAGCTAAGAAACAATGGTTTCAAAGTCATAGGGTGTTATTAATCAGATTTTCTGTCCAGACAGCTAGACTTAAAGCTACACAATCTTATATTAATGATGAGTTCTCGAGCAATTTAACCAATATGGGACAATGAACTTCCCTAAGGGTGAGTATTCCCATTTTTTAGGTATAGGGATGTCTCATATTAGCTAGTTAGAATAACCTTGGCATAACCTGGGAAGGCAATCTAGTATTCTATTCCACTATAATGTTCTAGTCTTAATTGATCTTTTAAGGAAAGAACTGCCTCAGAGTTACAGATTTTAAAATTTTTATATTATAATTAATAGTTTATTGCAGATATTCGATTTCCAAATAAATTTAGAAGAACATTTGTTCTAACGTAGATTTTCATATCTTAACCATTTTTTAGTCTATAATTTTTTCTTTACATGGTTATAGTAATCACTAGATTTTGCATATATTTCAATATTTTACTATGGTCTATAAAATAGCTTATAACTTGGTAAATATTAATATTAAGAATATAAAAGTATCTATGTTATTAAACATAAAAAAATTATAAATATCATAGTATATTTTATAATTAAAAACAATAAAGTATGAATATATCCAGAGTATGTAAAATAATATATATTTTAACTATTTAAATTTACATAATATATTTTACTAATATTTATATTTATTTAAAGTATATACATATCCCATAATAATCTTCACAATGGTTTTTAAAATTAATTAAGATAATGAATATAGCAAAAGTTATAATAAATAAACCATATATTACGGATGTTTTATGAATTTCTTACAAATTTTAATTACAAGATTTATTTTCATACAGCTTTTATTATTTCTAATAACTCGAGACCTATAAATATTTCTTAAATAAAACTGGTACCCATATTAAAAATAACTAACTACTATATAATAAATTATTATTTATTCAATAATAAAATTAAATACGAATTTAGGGCCTCCAGATAAATAATTTAAAAAAAATAATTTTAATAAAATTTATCACAAAATTTATTTATTGCTATTTTACCAAATTAAATATATGTTTTGAGAATATTAATGCCAATAGAAAGTTTTAAATAATAAAATTATCTATCATATGGTTTTTAAATTATTAAAATTAATTAAATTTGACAAAAGTTATAATTATTTTTTAATTATATACATTTTAAACAATTTCCAAAAATAAAAAAAATATGTCATATATTTTATTTTTTCATAAATATAAATATATTTAAACTGTCAGGGACTTCATATAAAATAGTATAAACAATATATAAGATTGAAAATACAATATATATTCATAAAATAAATAATATATATACAAGAACCTCTTCAATAGCGCAGTGGCTAATATAACCACAATAATATATAAGAAAATATGTACAAATATAATACAACAAATATATAGAAAGTGGGATAATAAAATAATTAAATTTGCACATCATGATATACAATGTATATACAACGTATGTTAAATGTGAATCCTTCTCTGCCACTCAACATTGCATATCCGCCGGTGTAAATTTCAAATTGCATACAATAGCCGGTAACCGAATCGTATATGGGAAAAAACTTAATGCCATATTTGGTATGTTTAGCCGGCTTATACTGTTTAAAACTAAGCCGACCCTTGTATGCGACTCCTTCGTCGATGGATAGACGTTGATTTGGTGAATAGAGTTTCACAAAGTTCCGTTCCAAAATATGCAGAAATGGACGGACCTGAGATCATTATATATTCATGTAAATATATATAAATATATAAAAATTGTCATTAGATATATCTGTAGCATATATAATATAAATATCATATATATTGTATAACTTGCGAAGCTTATCACCAGCAACTTCCTGCGAGGGAATCGAAATGTGAAACATTTTTGATATTTCACGGAAACCCGAGATCCTCGATGACATGTAGGAGTTGTGGCGCCTTTCATTACTTATTACATTATCAAACCATTGCTACGCCATATAAGACGAGACCAGATGCTAGATGCAATGCCAAGAATTGCTTCTAATAACCCGAGGCAGACTCGTCGGTGTAGAAATGTTCCGAAGGTCACACTCTACTTCTGAAAACAACATCACCAGAAGGAGGCTTATTAGAAGTCCATCCTTCTGGTGGAAATGCCTCCTCACCAGACTTGGTAGTAGAGTGTACCCCTCGAGCTCGCCTACTTGAATGTCCCCTACCTCTACATGTACTGATACCAGCAGAAGTAGCAGGAACCAGTGGCTCGTCATCGGATAAGTATATAATATGAAATAAGTAAACATAGTAGGAGAGGGATAAAAATACAAATATTTTAAAATTATAATACATATTATATATTATATAGCACTATATTTTACCTAAAAATATATATTGTATTATGGTATTAGTTTAGTATATATAATAAAGTTTATATAATACATAATAACCTGATCCACAATACCGTCTAATGAATCATCAGAAAAATAATCATAATATTCAAGTAAATTAGAAATGTTCTCCATTTTAAATATCAAAATCAAAAAAGCAATGATTTCTTTGTAAACATCTCATATAGTTATATACGGATATATTTTATATTTTCTTATGTATTAATGCGTTAGAAACCATTAATTTCACTCTTTTAATTTATAAAATAAGATTTATAATATTATAATATACAATTATTTTTTTATATCAGATCTATAAATATATTTATAAAATTTCACGGTATTTTTAAAAATATTTATATTAATTTATGATCTAAACATACTTTTTTTGCATATAAGAACTATTTTTTTATTTGTGTTCTAAGTTTTTATTTATATTGTATAAACATATACCGAAACTTCTAATTATATTTATTTAATATCTATTCAGAATATTTAATAAACGAATCAATAAATGAATAAAATTATTATGTATAATTTTATTTTTATTTTTCTTATATAATGTTAATTATCTAAATAATATTTTATATAAACTTATTAATATTAATACATAATATTAAAAATTGAAATAATATTTTTAATTTAAATAGAAATATCTTTAGAATAGCATTTTAAGTAATTAGTTAATTTAGTTATAAATATTTGTGGCTTTAGTTATTCTATGATCGTGACAATCATTTACATCGACCCAAGAAGGTTTAATCGTCCTTTCGCGATATAACGTAGCAGTTCAATATGTCCAATTTCTTAACTTTCACCATCCCCTTCAAGATTGTGAAGATTAGCACAAAGTCAATGAAAATCCTGCGTTTGTAGAGAGTTTTAGGCTAAGAGATAGAGTAGAGTTACTCAGAGAATACACCATTTGATTTGGTTCCTCAATTCTTATGAAGAGCATTTCGTAGGAAACAGTTGCAGTTTAAATAGAATTCATGAATTATTGAAATATAATAATCATAATTATAATTGTATTACATAATAAGGCATAACACATTTGATAGAGCTTCAATTGTTTACTCGAATGCTTGAAATGATATATTTTAATTTATGTGATTTTATTAAAAATAAGAATAATGTACCTGATAATGTTAGAAAATTAATACAAAGTCAATTTTCTAATGATCTCTAGATAATAATATTATATAGAATTGTCTCTTAAATATCAAACATTGTTTGACCATTTATATACTATTCTCTATATTATAAGTAATGCTTTTAATAACCTTTAATAACATTTTAATGACATTGACCTTTAATAACATTTTAATGACATGACCTTTAATATTCTTTTAATAACTTTTTGATGGACTTTAACCTTTTAATGTCTTTATAATATCATTATATTAACTTTTTAATAACATTTTAATAATATAAATATTATATAATAGCTTTTTAATAACCCCTTAATAATTAACTTATTAATAATCTCACCACTACCCAAAGACAATTAGCTCAGAACGTGTATGTATAAGATTTGCCTCCACTGATGATAGAGCTCATAAATTCCATGCTAATAACTCACCGATGTTACCGCCGAATACGTTTAAAGGAAAGGTTGATTTAATACCATTTCTTACATATTGATATACTCTTAATACGTACTTAATACGTACTTAATACGTACTTAATACGTACTTAATACGTACTTAATACGTACTTAATACGTACTTAATACGTACTTAATACGTACTTAATACGTACTTAATACGTACTTAATACGTACTTAATACGTACTTAATACGTACTTAATACGTACTTAATACGTACTTAATACGTACTTAATACGTACTTAATACGTACTTAATACGTACTTAATACGTACTTAATACGTACTTAATACGTACTTAATACGTACTTAATACGTACTTAATACGTACTTAATACGTACTTAATACGTACTTAATACGTACTTAATACGTACTTAATACGTACTTAATACGTACTTAATACATACTTAATACGTACTTAATACATACTTAATATACTCTTAATATAATCTTAATATAATCTTAATACGTATTTTTAATGATCTTACCTTCGTTGTATCTTTAAGTTTTTAATCTGAAGCAATCTACTCCTGATTATATTTTGAATCTGTTTTTAATGAAAATTAAAATTTTTTATTTGTAGTTATTAATTATAATAAAAATCCTAATTTCAAATGCTATCATTAATAAATCACCAAGTTTATTAATTATCTATTGTATTTCGTAATCGATGTATTCATATTCTACAACTCGTTGCTAAGGTTGCATTTATTGCTGGAGGCGGTACCGGCATTGGAAGGTCCATCGCTATGATGTTGTCGAGATTGGGAGCAGATGTTGCCATAGTGAGTAGGTTAGTTACTTTATTACTTTATTAGTTACTTTATTAGGCACCAGCAATAAACTATGATGCATTTGTTTATAATTTTTCGATTCTTGACGACGAAGTCATTTTATTCCTCCTTTAGGAGATTAGAAACTGTTAAAAAAACAACTGCCGAAATAAAGAAGGAAACCGGTGGAAAAGTTTGTATTGTCATTTTAGGAAACCATGCTATAATGAACTAACATACACTAACATACAACTCAGTTTATATACACTAACATACAATAACATACACTAACATACACTAACATACAATAACATACACTAACATACAATAACATACACTAACATACACTAACATACACTAACATACACTAACTTACACTAACATACACTAACACACAATAACATACACTAACATACACTAACATACACTAACATACACTAACATACACTAACATACACTAACATACACTAACATACACTAACTTACACTAACATACACTAACACACAATAACATACACTAACATACACTAACATACACTAACATACACTAACATACACTAACATACACTAACATACACTAACATACACTAACATACACTAACATACACTAACATACACTAACATACACTAACATACACTAACATACACTAACATACGCTAACATACGCTAACATACACAAACATACGCTAACATACACTAACATACGCTAACATACGCTAACATACACTAACATACGCTAACATACACTAACATACACTAACATACGCTAACATACACTAACATACACTAACATACGCTAACATACGCTAACATACGCTAACATACACTAACATACACTAACATACACTAACATACGCTAACATACGCTAACATACGCTAACATACACTAACATACACTAACATACACTAACATACACTAACATACACTAACATACACTAACATACATTAACATACACTAACATACACTAACATACATTAACATACACTAACATACGCTAACATACACTAACATACACAAACATACGCTAACATACGCTAACATACGCTAACATACACTAACATACACTAACATACACTAACATACACTAACATACACTAACATACACTAACATACATTAACATACACTAACATACGCTAACATACACTAACATACGCTAACATACACTAACATACACAAACATATACTAATATATTCTGTGTCTAGGACATTACAATTTTATTTATACTCACCATCTGAGATTAGACTTTAACCTTTCACCTCTTGCAGATCCCCTCAAATTGTTTACATCCTCTGAGATCCAAATCCCAACTCTAAACCACTAAATATACATTTCTAGTTAATCCACAACCATCTATGACCCTCTCATGACCTCATTAACCTACTTTTGATAACATAAACATACCTTCGACCTACTTAATCATCCGCTGACCCCATAACCCTTCCTTAGTCCCTCCTTAACCTCAACTGCAGGTGTTCTCCATGCAATGCGACACTTCAGATGAATTGAACGTACGTAACGCCATCTCTAGGTGTATTACAGAACTTGGACTGCCTTCCGTCGTTGTGAACTCATCTAGTAAAAAGTTAGAAAACTCTCGATCTGTATTCCGAACATTCCCGCCATTAGACTTGACATTGTCTATATTGAATCTGAATTCTCGCTATTCATTATCTTTGGTATTACCTCTTATTATTCATTATCTTTGGTAGTCGATTATCACATCAAAACTTCCTCGTTCTTTGCACTTTCTAGTTTGATTTCTCCTACGGAACGCCTCTCCAGCGCCGATTTCCATCGCATTATTAACGCTACGCTAAACGGTACGGCCAACGTGACCTTTGACATTGGAAAACGTCTGATATCCGCTGGTCAAGGTAGGTACCACTATTCAATTGCCATCCGTTTAATCTTTAATAAACATTCTAATACATGTTGTTGGTGTTTTGCTAGAATATCCTGTCATGTATATAACTTACCTTTATACACCTGGTCTTTATTTATATAACTTTAAAGTAACTTTGAAATAGTTTAATATTTAATATACATTTAATTTAATTTCAATCTATTTTTAATGTAATATTGAACTCATCAGTTTCACTTGAGTAGCTTTGGGTGGTAAGTAAACATTATCTTCCATTAATGTTATTAGAAAATTGATTTCAGTTTATTAATTCATTTTTTTAATCGATTGATCTATAGGATTACATCGTTTGTTTAACTGCATTGTTATTCTATTGTTCTTAATTTTAATTATCATTGTCTTGCACTAATTCTCATTCTTGCAATAGATACATGAGTAACAATTGTGTGTTTTTAATGAATAGCCATTAATCTTTTTTGTTTATTCTGTCTTCAGTATAATTGTTCCCGAAATTTGTTAGTTTATTTATCAATTATTTAAAAATAGATTATTAATATTTATTTAATTTATTTTATTTACATTAAAATTAAAAAAGGTCGGCGTAATCTTCGTTTTTAATTTTTTTGCAAAATATTTTTATAATAAAATTTTAAAATTTAATTAATAATCTTTAAAATGATCTATAGCTTGTTTTATAAAAGTAACTATAATGTATTCAATTTGTATTCAATAACACTAATTTCTATAACCAATGAAACGAAAACATTTTATTCAAACATAAATGCTTTCTCTATTGAAATTTTCACCTGTTAATTTTATTTTTTATTTACACTCGAATTCTCATTAGTATGTCTCCACCTAACAAACTAAGTAAATCTATGAAGAGTATATGACAGCAAAAAGTAAGTACACAATCAATTAAACTATAATATATTTAGCAAAATGTATAAATATGTAATTTAATAATATTTTTTCTATGATGTAAAAAAATTGATTTACAATAAGTGTTTTATTAAATATTTGTTATAACTAATTGTAGTATATGAAAAACACACTAAATAAGTCAATAATTTATTAGTAATAAAGTCATATTATGTTCATAAAATAATTATTATTATAAAAATTAGGTAATTTTGAGAAAGTTGTATTTATTTATATTTTGATATTATCTTGAACTAATAAAATATATTTACTAAACATTAAATAAATATACAATTATATTAATTTATAACACAAGTTATTATAAGTAATTTATTTACTAGATATCAGACAAAGATATCAACAATGAAGCTAGCACTAGTGAACACAAATTAAACATGTTTGAGATTACATCAAGTGATGACGATGGCACTCTCTTTTCTGGAAGGAAGAAATCAGCTCATAGAAGCAGTATTTTTCCAAAGGTTGTTTGCTGTACTGGTTTGCTTACAAGTCCAAGTATGGCATAGCTTTTGTAATAGAGTATTACACAGGACTTGTAATCAACTTTGAGATATTGAGCATGTAATGTCATGTTTGTTATAATAATAATAATAATGTTGTGAATATATAATAAATATATATTTTTATATATTGCACAAAAGTGTTGCCCACAAGAATGTTGATAATGTCTGGAAGTAGGAACACAAAACTGAATGTTGTAAATTGTGCTGGAAGTGCAAATTTGTAATATTTTTTTAACTATTTTTTTATATTATTTCTATTATTTACTCATTTATATTGTTTTTATATATTATTATCTACTCTCCTTATATACTAATTTACTTTATTTATATATATTATATTATAATATTATATATTTAATAAATAAAAACTGATAATAATCTTATTTATTAACTTGTAATTACAATAAATTAATATAAAAACTTTAAAAGCTTATATCTCAGAATATTTTTATTAGTTTTTTTTTAAACGATGATAACTTTTTGAAACTTTAACGAATCATAATGAAATTTTCTGAATATGTAGATGATATATTTCTTATAAAAAGTACTTTCTTAAAAATCTATGACTAAACTGTTTAGATGCACTTATGATGCAAAAACGTGAGAAAAAAAAGTGATTTTAAAAAAAATTAAAAAATAAATATATAAACTTGTTTATCGTGGTCTTCTAAAGGTCAAATTATTAAAAAATAAGTATTACTATAGATATGGGAATTATCTAGATATCTGTGAAAAATATTAGTAATTTCATAATAAATCTAAAAAGTTATCACCATTCTGGTAGACATATTTTTCCCTATCTATTAAATGTAAATCACACGAAGGTTACGCCTCCACTTAAAACAATGTATTTATTAACTATGAGTAATTTTCTTATGCTTTTTATTGTCACAATATCGATGTACTAATTGATCAGCTAAACTGCTATTAAGAATAATGAACCGACCTTAATACCAACTTAATACCAACTTATCTAGGTGCCACATTCCTTAACATCTCGTCAAGTTATGCCAACACTGGATCTGGTTTTGTTGTAGCTAGCGCTGCTGCCAAAAGTGGAGTGAATTCACTCACAAAGTTAGTGTAAGTCATTGTAAGTTAGTGTAAGTTAGTATAGGTTAGTGTAAGTCAGTGTAAGTTAGTGTAAGTCAGTGTATGTCAGTGTATGTCATTGTAAGTCAGTGTAAGTCAGTGTAAGTCAGTGTAGGTAGTGTAAGTCAGTGTAGGTAGTGTAAGTTAGTGTAAGTCAGTGTAAGTTAGTGTAAGTCAGTGTAGGTAGTGTAAGTCAGTATAAGTCAGTGTAAGTCACTGTAAGTCAGTGTAAGTTAGTGTAAGTCAGTGTAAGTCAGTTTAAGTTGGTGTAAGTCAGTTTAAGTTAGTGTAAGTTAGTGTAAGTCATTGTAAGTCATTGTAAGTCGGTGTAAGTCGGTGTAAGTCGGTGTAAGTCGATGTAAGTCGGTGTAAGTTAGTCTAAGTCAATATTAGTCAGTGTAAATCAATATTAGTCAGTGTAAGTCAATATTAGTCAGTGTAAGTCAATATTAGTCAGTGTAAGTGGATGTAAGTCGGTGTAAGTCGATGTAAGTCGGTGTAAGTCGATGTAAGTTAGTGTAAGTTAGTCTAAATTAGTGTAAGTTAGTGTAAGTCAATATTAGTCAGTGTAAGTCAGTGTAAGTCGGTGTAAGTCGATGTAAGTCGGTGTAAGTCGATGTAAGTTAGTGTAAGTCAATATTAGTCAGTGTAAGTCAGTGTAAGTCGGTATAAGTCGATGTAAGTCGGTGTAAGTCGATGTAAGTTAGTGTAAGTTAGTCTAAGTCAGTGTAAGTTAGTCTAAGTCAGTGTAAGTTAGTGTAGGTTAGTGTAAGTCGTTGTAAGTTAGTGTTAGTCAATATTAGTCAGTGTAAGTCAGTGTAAGTTGGTGTAAGTCGATGTAAGTCGGTAAGTTAGTATAAGTCAATATTAGTCAATGTAAGTCAATATTAGTCAGTGTAAGTCAGTGTAAGTCGATGTAAATCGGTGTAAGTCGATGTAAGTTAGTGTAAGTTAGTCTAAGTCAGTGTAAGCTAGTGTAAGTCATTGTAAGTTAGTGTTAGTCAATATTAGTCAGTGTAAGTCAGTGTAAGTTGGTGTAAGTCAATGTAAGTTAGTGTAGGTTAGTGTAAGTTATTGTAAGTTAGTGTAAGTCAATATTAGTCAGTATAAGTCAGTGTAAATCAGTGTAAGTCAGTGTAAGTCGATGTAAGTCGGTGTAGGTCGATGTAAGTCGGTGTATGTCATTGTAAGTCGGTGTAAGTCAATGTAAGTCAGTGTAAGTCAGTTTAAGTTAGTGTAAGTTAGTGTAAGTTAGTGTAAGTCAGTGTAAGTTAGTGTAGGTTAGTGTAAGTTAGTGTAAGTCAGTGTAAGTTAGTGTAAGTTAGTGTAGATTAGAGTAAGTTAGTGTAAGTTAGTGTAAGTCAGTATAAGTTAGTGTAAGTTAGTGTAAGTTAGTGTAAGTTAGTGTAATTTAGTGTAGGTTAGTGTAAGTCAGTGTAAGTCAGTGTAAGTTAGTGTAAGTTAGTGTAAGTTAGTGTTATTTAGTGTAAGTCAGTATAAGTTAATTAGAATATATTCTGAATCAAAGTGCAAAGATCAATCCAAAATTATTAATTTATAAATAACCAAATCAATATATTTGTAATTTGATTTCCTTAATTTGTAAATATATTACTTAACATTCATTGAACTTTTGTCTAATATTGCATTCATTTATTTCCTGATGCAGCATCCAACTAACTAACAATATAATTTAAACTGGGCTTTGCACCATAAACTAATTTAACTTTATATACTCATGCCATGATATAATTTATAATTTTGTTTAGTTTTCATATAGTTTGATGTTATATATTTACTATGCATATTAATTTAAATCTTCAAATATTGATTTTCAATTTTGTATCGCTTGAATAATTACTCGCTAATAAATCGTTGAATACCATTGTAAACTAAATGATTATTTTATTCAATTTTGCCTATAAGTGATGGATTTTGCCTGTTGATATTTCTTAGATCTTTGGCAAGCGAATGGAGTAGATACGGTATGAGATTTAACACTATCGCACTGGGACCTGTGAGCTCTAAGGTTCTGAGATATTTTGCTTTTTAATTTAATCGAATCACGATAAATATTGTTTGTACGTTACTGATAAAGTTATTGTTGTTTCATTTTAAATGTACTTATGTACTTAAATGTACTTACATTTACTTACATTTACTTACATTTACTTACATTTACTTACATTTACTTACATTTACTTACATTTACTTACATTTACTTACATTTACTTACATTTACTTACATTTACTTACATTTACTTACATTTACTTACATTTACTTACATTTACTTACATTTACTCACATTTACTCACATTTACTCACATTTACTCACATTTACTTACATTTACTTACATTTACTTACATTTACTTACATTTACTTACATTTACTTACATTTACTTACATTTACTTACATTTACTTACATTTACTTACATTTACTTACATTTATTTACATTTACTTACATTTACTTACATTTACTTACATTTACTTACATTTACTTACATTTATTTACATTTTTTTACAGAATGCAGAATTTCTGAGAAAGGTTCAATTTAATAATGCGTTTAAATCTATTTTTAACATGAATTTAGTGTTATTGTGGAAATTAAAATATAAAATTCAACACATTTGAATAAAACCATTATGATATTTGTTAATAAAATTTCTAATTGCCTAATTCATTAATTTGTTTGTTCATTGTTTGTTCATTGTTTGTTCATTGTTTGTTCATTGTTTGTTCATTGTTTGTTCATTGTTTGTTCATTGTTTGTTCATTGTTTGTATTCACCGCAGAAAGCAATGAGAATGCTTGATGGTGACAGTACATTCTCCACCGATCGTAAAACCACGGTGGGTCGAACTGCCAATGAAGAGGAAGTCGCCAATCTGGCTACCTACCTCCTTTCCGACTTCTCAAACTACATGAACGGACAGGTTCTATTGTCTTTGAATACCTATCTCACTAAATAATAATAAATACCCGTGCACATCCTTAATATCTTTAAAAGAATAAGTTAAATATAAATGATTGATTTTCTTTCTTTTTTACAAAATAATGTCTACGTTACCCGTCAGGTGATTGCTTTTGACGGCGGAGAAGTGAACTATAGAGCCGGAGAGTTCAACGACCTTGAGAACATCAGTAAAGAGAATTGGGATATGATCATGGATGCAGCTCGTTCCGATAAATCTATTTAAGTAGTCTGCTATCAAACCTAATCACTTTTACAATTCAACTCTATACATTATCGTTACCTTTATTATTACTACTATTATGTCATGGTGCCTTTACATTGAATGACCATTAATATTGCATAATAAATGATTGTTATGATTCTTATTATTTTATTTTTGCGTTTCGGCAAAATCAATATGTTTTCTATCATTTTGATAGATATATTATCAATGAATCTACGATAATAAGCCTTGGTGTGTGTAATGCTCTACTATATCATTTGTATACGGATAAGCAGCTTCTAATATTGTGGTTTACATGGGTGATATACAATTTTGATATATATATATTAGTATTCTTTACATATAAGTAAACGCTAATATATATTTATATTAGTGTTTACTTATGTATAGAAGATAAATTTTAAAATTTGTAGATTTCGGATTGTAAAAAATTATATGTACAAATTCGGAGAAAGTGAAATTGTAAGATCGTCACGATTACGAAGGAGGATGACCTTCAGCACGTTTCGTCGGCGATTCCGCTTGACAAGTCCAGGTAACGATTGGAAACCGCCGCAATTGTTGAGTCGTGTATGTCCACGTCCTTGGTAACCGGCGATTCGCTGAACGAAGGATTCGAGAACTCGAGTTCCACGGAATCCCTGGACACCGAATACATCGGCGACGTCGGCGGCGAGGTCGGAGACGAAGGCTCAGGCAACGGAGAGTTCGGCGTGTCGATGGAATTACTGTAAGCGAACTGGTTCCTAGTCTTCTGGTGCCTGCGTGTAAATGCGGGCGTTGCAAACGGGTAATCTAATCGTATTCTAACTTTGAAATGTTTGTAGTAACTAACTCTTGGTAAGTACATAGATTTAAATTACTCGGAATTATAAATGAATTGCTACAATAATATGAAATGAACACTGCTAACTTCTAAAGTATGAACATTGCTAACTTCTAAAGTATGAACATTACTAATCTCTAAAGTATGAACATTACTAACTTCTAAAGTATGAACATTGCTAACCTCTAAAGTATGAACATTACTAATCTCTAAAGTATGAACATTGCTAACTTCTAAAGTATGAACATTGTTAACTTCTAAAGTATGAACATTACTAATCTCTAAAGTATGAACATTACTAATCTCTAAAGTATGAACATTGCTAACCTCTAAAGTATGAACATTGCTAACCTCTAAAGTATGAACATTGCTAACTTCTAAAGTATGAACATTACTAACCTCTAAAGTATGAACATTGCTAACTTCTAAAGTATGAACATTGCTAACTTCTAAAGTATGAACATTGCTAATCTCTAAAGTATGAACATTGCTAACCTCTAAAGTATGAACATTACTAATCTCTAAAGTATGAACATTGCTTACTTCTAAAGTATGAACATTACTAACTTCTAAAGTATGAACATTGCTAACTTCTAAAGTATGAAAATTGCTAACTTCTAAAGTATGAACATTACTAATCTCTAAAGTATGAATATTACTAACTTCTAAAGTATGAACATTACTAATCTCTAAAGTATGAATATTACTAACTTCTAAAGTATGAACATTGCTAATCTCTAAAGTATGAACATTGCTAACTTCTAAAGTATGAACATTACTAATCTCTAAAGTATGAATATTACTAACTTCTAAAGTATGAACATTATAATGTTCATTAGTATACTAATCTCTAAAGTATGAATATTACTAACTTCTAAAGTATGAACATTGCTAACTTCTAAAGTATGAACATTACTAATCTCTAAAGTATGAATATTACTAACTTCTAAAGTATGAACATTGCTAACTTCTAAAGTATGAACATTGCTAACCTATAAGGTGTAAACAAAACTAACCTCCAATAGAGGAATCCGATTATACATACAATAAGAGAGAATCCAATCAATCCGAATACAATACTTATTGTGATGTTTTTGCCTCTGTGTGACTTCTTGTGTTTCACGGAAGATATTACCTCCGCTATTCAAAGTCAAATGTTCTTATAAGTAATTAATTTAAGAGTTTAAATTTATAAAATATTATTTTGGATATTAATTTAATAATTTTATTAATATTAATATCAATTTATATTTTCACTAAATACTAACAATCGACGAATTTTCCATTTTTAAATCCTTTAATGTCAAAATTATTTGGATTAGTATTTGATATTGATATTTTGTTTTGAATAGATATTTTATTAAAACAAATTGGTGATATTTACAATAGATCATTAATTATTAAATTTGATTCCTTGTATTCTCAAACTCCTTAAAAAACTTCACGTAGTGTCGTCCGAACACGCGTTTGGATGTTATTCGACCCGCGCTCGTAATTACACATTCGCCGAGGTATGATCTGAGGCAACCAACTTTTGCAAATAATTTCAACGCCCGTCCACTTTTCGTCGGCTCCGCAAAGTCTCTCGAAGCGTTCTCCTCCGAATGTGTTTCTGTAGCCATCCTTACATCTAAAAGTTCAATTCAACTGAAGAGAAATGACGGGGACATATTTGCATTGTTAATAATCTATTGTAGTCCTTTACATTATTACTTTGTACATTCCGTGGAGTTCTTTCATCCAATTCCGCGAATTTTTTAAAGTTTTAAAATCTTATTTAAACACGATTTGGTAAATTAATTCACCACTTCTGTTTATTATTTCAAGACTATTTTTGTAGTCGAAACAGATAATTAATTTGAAAGTCTACACCTGAGATATTTGACTGTAATGTTACACCTAAATATTACGATTTTAATAATTATATTTAATTTAAATTTATTACTTTAAATTTCACCGCAAACGAACTTAAATGTGCATTTATTTCCAACATGAATTTCTTTAGTTTTGCAGTATTCTGGTATCACCACGGAATTCTCCGGAATCTCTAATACGTCGCATTCCTTATCTATTATATCTGTGTACAATGAATCATATTATAGACGTGATACTATTTATTTAGTAGTATTTAGAATCTCTTAGTATAACTTAGTTCCTCTTTACAAACTTTCGCAATTTAAAGTTTCTCCAATCCAATTGCCTTTCATGCAAGTCATTGTTGATTTTTGTACTAGGGATATATGGAATTGTTATTTAAACTGACAATAGTTTGATGTATTTATTCGTATGCAAATAGTCACTTATTAATACAGTAGTGTGGTATAAATTACGAAGTGTGTTACCAATATTTCATTACAAGAATTAGTTTTATAATATCTATCGTCTTTGGTACGATGAACACATACTCCTTAATTCATTTAGCGTTCGATATTACCAAATACCTTTGTTCACTATTGTTACAAACTTTCCTACAAACACAATCATATCAGTATTTATTAAACTTTATAAAAACTGTTTATATCGACAATATGAAGATGTGTATAAATGCAGGAATTTAAATAATAATTGTCTATATATTTATAATAAATGATATCTAATCGTATAAATTAGTAATCAAATAAATAGGGACATTTTTTATACAATCTACTGTATACACCTAACCCTTTATCTCTCTTATATCTCATAATCCTCAATCCTCCTAACACCATACACGTCTAGCTGCCTTTAACCCACGATCCTTAACCCACTAAACCCCATAAACCCACTAAACCCCATACACCGGTTACTCACCTTTCATCTGGCCGGTATAGGTGCAGGAGTAGATACACGTTGTGCCACTTTTAATAACACCTCGTCCTTCTTTATCGATCCCTGAACAGGAAAGACTGGTATACGCCTTCAAAGGCAATAGCGACGGGCAGGACGAGCCTGGTGAAGGTGTAAAGTTCAATTAAAGGTCAAGAGATGGTAATGATTTGTAGGTTGGAAGAGAAAGCGGATATGAGAGTACAATAGTTAAGAATTATTTAGTGTTCTTGAGTCGTAATACTGAAAGAACTTCGCACACATCTTATGAACAGACTACTTCGAATACTTACCCATCGCAGAACGGTATTTACAATAAAACAGGTAAATACTCCACTCGTAAACTCTCTACTTTGAATAACGTAAACTGAGAAGTTATATAAATTGTTTAGTATTCAGCAATTTCTATATTTAGCAAGTTTTATTGGATACAGCAAAATTTCAAAACACTCAAAAACTCGACAAAATACTATCCCTCCTACACCAATACTAAAACATTATTAACAATATCAATACCCTAACACTGATACTAAAATCCTAACACCGACAGCATTAATCTAAAATGAATACAAACTCTTGCAGGTGAGTATTTTTCCTGACCACGTGCGGTCAGTTTGACAGATCTGAGTCTCGGTTCCAGAATTTGGCGTATACTCTGAATTTGAACATTTCTGATCACAAGATGTTCCAATTGGTTGCGGGTTAGGCTCGCAAGTGCTGTCGATCTAGTAACGTCAAATAGGTCAAATAAGTCAAATAACGGAGTAGACAGCTGTATCGGAGAAGCCTGAGCATTGTTAGAGATACGAGGACGTTATCGTGGATAGGAGAAGCTTGTAGGGAGCGTTGTTAGTGAGCGTTGTTAGGGAGCGTTGTTAGGGAGCGTTGTTAGGGAGCGTTGGTAGGGAGCATTGGTAGGGAGTGTTGGTATGGAGCGTTGTTAGGGAGCATTGGTAGGGAGTGTTGTTAGGGAGCGTTGGTATGGAGCGTTGTTAGGGAGCGTTGGTAGGGAGCGTTGGTAGGAATGTTGGTAGGGAGCATTGGTATAGAGCGTTGTAAGGGAGACTTGGTAGGAATCTTTTGTAGGGAGACTTGGTAGGAAGCTTTGGTAGGAAGCTTTGGTAGGGAGTATTGGTAGGAATGTTGGTAGGGAGTATTGGTAGGAATGTTGGTAGGGAGCATTGGTAGGGAGCGTTGTTGGGGAGCGTTGGTATAGAGCGTTGCTATGGAGTGTTGGTAGGGAGCGTTGCTATGGAGCGTTGTAAAGGAGCATTGGTATAGAGCGTTGGTAGGAAGCGTTGATAGGGAGCATTGTTAGGGAGCATTGTTAGGGAGCGTTGTTGGGGAGCGTTGCTATAGAGCATTGCTATGGAGCGTTGGTATAGAGCGTTGTTATGGAGACTTGGTAGGAAGCTTTGGTAGGGAGCATTGGTAGGGAGCATTGGTAGGGAGTATTGGTAGGAATGTTGGTAGGAAGACTTGGTAGGAAGCATTGGTAGGGAGTATTGGTATGGAGCGTTGTAAGGGAGCATTGGTAGGGAGTATTGGTAGGAATGTTGGTAGGGAGCATTGGTAGGGAGTATTGGTATGGAGCGTTGGTATAGAGCGTTGTTATGGAGACTTGATAGGAAGCTTTGGTAGGGAGACTTGGTAGGAAGCATTGGTAGGGACTATTGGTATGGAGCATTGTTAGGGAGCGTTGTTAGGGAGCGTTGTTAGGAAGCGTTGTTAGGAAGCGTTGCTATGGAGCCTTACAGCTACACTCATTATCCTACCACATAGTCTGCTTATATAAATACACAGTAAACAATCTTCAAAGGCGATTTTTACTTATACTACAAAGCTAATTGATTTTATAAAATAGTATATTTATATTAATTCACTGATGTAATTCTAATGTAACTGGAAATACACTACAAGTAATATTATTTACTGCGATTTAATATCATAAAGTTACCATTAACCATTGTTACAAGAACAATAATAATTGGTACATTTCGCTCTAAACGATAAACCAACTTGATTGTTGAGAGGAAGTGGCGGACATTTTGGGCCCGGAGTAGAGGCGGCAGTGGACAAGAGTGTTGAAGCGGTGTAGGAGGCAGTGGTTGCAGAAGTAGTGACGGTAGTCGGAGTCGATGTGGTGATCTCTTCCGGAGGTATCGATTCTGCAAATTTTAGTCGTCAGATTTCTCGCCCGAGAATGAATATTCAATTACGTGGTAATACATTTGAAATATAACATAAAGTAAATATTATGTTAAGTATACATTTAACAACATATATATTATATAACTAATAAAGTATATATTATATAACATATAAATCACATACAATATATATTATAAAGTATATATTACATAACATATATATTAAATAAAATATATATTATATAAAGTATATATTACATAACATATATATTAAATAAAATATATATTATATAAAGTATATATTACATAACATATATATTAAATAAAATATATATTATATAAAGTATATATTACATAACATATATATTATATAAAGTATATATTACATAACATATATATTACATAACTATTACGTCCACCTTTATACTCACCGCATACTTCACCATTGTTATTCGTCCACTCCAAGGTCGGCTGACAAGATACCTTGGACGTGATTGGCCGAAAACCAGATTCGCATTGTACATCGCAAATAGTTCCGATGCGTAGATTACAAAGTTCCGCGTTGACGTGACCATAGGTGGAGATACCAATCCTGCAAGTTTTCACTGAAATAAGTGAGGGAGAGGTCAATTTGTAGTGAAATAAGGGCTGGAGAGGGGTAATAAGTTAGTTATTATTATAATAAGCTGGTTAGCAGTTGAGGTAACGTTATACTAATTATATTTACGGTGTTTGGCGCGTACTGGAGTTCTTTGCGGTTAAAGCGTATTCGGGTAACTAATTCCGGAAAGAATATATTTTAATATCGGGGCTAAACCTCCGGGGCAATTGAAAATGTCCACGGTAAGGATCGGAGAAGAACTTGAATAGTCTGCGCAGAGGCAAGATCTCTTGAAATCGGGCAACGGGGTACAGATATCACTGCAACCGCCATTGTCAATACTGCATGCCGTCGTTACTAGGGGTCAGATCGGGGTCATCGGGTCATTCAAGGATACGGTATTATTACGTAGCTAATAACGGCAAATGTTAGATTCTAATTAAGTAACTAGAATTCATCAACAATTCCAATAGTTAACTACCTCTATCTCACTTACTAAACCCCCATCTTACTTACTACACCCCTATCTTATTTACTATACACCTATCTTACTTTCTACATCCCTATCTTACTTACTACACCCTTATCTTACTTACTACACCCTTATCTTACTTACTATACCCTTATCTTACTTACTATACCCTTATCTTACTTACTAAACCCCTATCTTACTTACTACATCCTTATCTTACTTACTACACCCATATCTTACTTACTACACCATTATCTTACTACCTATATTACTTACCTATATTACTTACTATACCCCTATCTTACACTTTCTCACAACTATCATGTCTTTTTACCCATCCTACGACTCGCCGACTTCCCCCAACATCCCACTTACCCATCAGTTGTGTTTTATTGATGAAGATGATGTCGTTAAGGGCTGAGAAGATGTTTCGTCCAATGTAAGTTATGTTTGGAACTACACCTGAGTCATGCACCATGTTGGAGGCCATTCTGTTTATTGTTTTGACTGATTTAGTATAGCCGATTACATAATGTTTAGTTGATTGAATAACTAGTAATGATTACGTAATCGCTAGTCGGTTACATAACTATTACGTGACTATTAGTCACTCATTATTAACTTTCGAATTCAGAGACTATGAAGTATAACAATCACAAAGGACAATAAATGTAAGCCTTTATGATAATTAATTCTGAAAATCATTGAATTGAATTCTAATTATAAAATTGTTATTCCACATAGAATAACGTTGATCTGAGATATAAATCAAGGAAAATGTTCATTTTTTTCGATCGAGATCAAAGAATATTTGCTCAGGAGCAGAATTAAAGATTTTCAATAATAATCATTTCAAAAAATAATAAATAATCACAATATTTCGATTATTCCTTACCATTAAGATTAACATAATAAATATAAAAACATGTCATCATGCATTTCTCAAACAATTCATTTACTGAAGGAACAATCGATATTTAAAATTAAACATTTTTAATTTTTAATGCGTTTTTAATCAGATTGAAAATAATTTAGAAAATATAAGTAAATATTGTTATATAATCTGATATACAAAGTTATAAATATCTGATAAAAGGATAAATCCTTCCTAATAAGGATATATTCAAAACTTCTCATACCTACCTCATCAACACCGGTTTCAGCCAATCAGTCCAATAGACGTACGGACCCCTGGCGACTAAACTGTACGGATACGCATCACCGGCTTCGCTGAATAGCGTTCTCATTCCGACGCCATCCAGAGAGATTCGAGACAATGTCTTCGAGCGGCCATCGCACCAATAGAGGAGGTCATCTGGGGTCAACGGGTGTCAAAAACAGTAATGAGGATTTAAAGTGAAAAACTCTTGGTATTCGTAAAAAGAAATAAAAGATTGGTCAATTAGGGATCAATAAATGCCCTAATATGGTAAAAGTAGGTTAATATGATAAGAGTAAGTCGATAAAAGATAACCAAAATGGCAACGAGAGCTTAAATAGCTCAACACCAAGTCTAGATGCCGTTTTATAGCCCGTGTTATAGTACACATCTATTTACATACATGATTGTAATAGTTCTTTGATCATACGAGTAATATCTCCATACTGGCAGATCTTAAAAGAGAAGCAAAACACCCAGTATCTATAAATGGCGTTGGATATTGAAACCAACTGTCAAAATCAATAGACAGTCCCATGACCAGAGGAACGTTCTTCACGAATTGCACTTGGTTACGTCCGTCCATCGTAAATCGAAATATCGAGTTGGGCGAATTAGTCCTTGATCCGGCATACATGTGCCTAAAGAGTTGGTGGAGTTGGTAGAGGAAGTGGAGTTGGTGGAGGAAGTGGAGTTGGTGGAGTTGGTAGAGGAAGTGGAGTTGGTGGAGTTGGTAGAGGAAGTGGAGTTGGTAGAGGAAGTGGAGTCGGTGGAGTTGGTAGAGGAAGTGGAGTTGGTAGAGTTGGTAGAGGAAGTGGAGTTGGTGGAGGAAGTGGAGTTGGTGGAGTTGGTAGAGGAAGTGGAGTTGGTGGAGTTGGTAGAGGAAGTGGAGTTGGTGGAGTTGGTAGAGGAAGTGGAGTTGGTGGAGTTGGTAGAGGAAGTGGAGTTGGTAGAGTTGGTAGAGGAAGTGGAGTTGGTGGAGGAAGTGGAGTTGGTGGAGTTGGTAGAGGAAGTGGAGTTGGTGGAGTTGGTAGAGGAAGTGGAGTTGGTGGAGTTGGTAGAGGAAGTGGAGTTGGTAGAGGAAGTAGAGTTGGTGGAGTTGGTAGAGGAAGTGGAGTTGGTAGAGGAAGTGGAGTTGGTAGAGGAAGTGGAGTTGGTGGAGTTGGTAGAGGAAGTGGAGTTGGTGGAGTTGGTAGAGGAAGTGGAGTTGGTGGAGTTGGTAGAGGAAGTGGAGTTGGTGGAGTTGGTGGAGGAAGTGGAGTTGGTGGAGTTGGTAGAGGAAGTGGAGTTGGTGGAGTTGGTAGAGGAAGTGGAGTTGGTGGAATTGGTAGAGGAGGGGAGTTGGTGGAGTTGGTGGAGGAAGTGGAGTTGGTAGAGGAAGTGGAGTTGGTGGAGTTGGTAGAGGAAGTGGAGTTAGTGGAGTTGGTAGAGGAAGTGGAGTTGGTGGAGTTGGTAGAGGAAGTGGAGTTGGTGGAGTTGGTAGAGGAAGTGGAGTTGGTAGAGTTGGTAGAGGAAGTGGAGTTGGTGGAGGAAGTGGAGTTAGTGGAGTTGGTAGAGGAAGTGGAGTTGGTGGAGTTGGTAGAGGAAGTGGAGTTGGTGGAGTTGGTAGAGGAAGTGGAGTTGGTAGAGGAAGTAGAGTTGGTGGAGTTGGTAGAGGAAGTGGAGTTGGTAGAGGAAGTGGAGTTGGTGGAGTTGGTAGAGGAAGTGGAGTTGGTGGAGTTGGTAGAGGAAGTGGAGTTGGTGGAGTTGGTAGAGGAAGTGGAGTTGGTGGAGGAAGTGGAGTTGGTGGAGTTGGTAGAGGAAGTGGAGTTGGTGGAGTTGGTAGAGGAAGTGGAGTTGGTGGAATTGGTAGAGGAGGGGAGTTGGTGGAGTTGGTGGAGGAAGTGGAGTTGGTAGAGGAAGTGGAGTTGGTGGAGTTGGTAGAGGAAGTGGAGTTAGTGGAGTTGGTAGAGGAAGTGGAGTTGGTGGAGTTGGTAGAGGAAGTGGAGTTGGTGGAGTTGGTAGAGGAAGTGGAGTTGGTAGAGTTGGTAGAGGAAGTGGAGTTGGTGGAGGAAGTGGAGTTGGTGGAGTTGGTAGAGGAAGTGGAGTTGGTGGAGTTGGTAGAGGAAGTGGAGTTGGTGGAGTTGGTAGAGGAAGTGGAGTTGGTAGAGGAAGTAGAGTTGGTGGAGTTGGTAGAGGAAGTGGAGTTGGTAGAGGAAGTGGAGTTGGTAGAGGAAGTGGAGTTGGTGGAGTTGGTAGAGGAAGTGGAGTTGGTGGAGTTGGTAGAGGAAGTGGAGTTGGTGGAGTTGGTAGAGGAAGTGGAGTTGGTGGAGTTGGTGGAGGAAGTGGAGTTGGTGGAGTTGGTAGAGGAAGTGGAGTTGGTGGAGTTGGTAGAGGAAGTGGAGTTGGTGGAATTGGTAGAGGAGGGGAGTTGGTGGAGTTGGTGGAGGAAGTGGAGTTGGTAGAGGAAGTGGAGTTGGTGGAGTTGGTAGAGGAAGTGGAGTTAGTGGAGTTGGTGGAGGAAGTGGAGTTGGTGGAATTGGTGGAGGAAGTGGAATTGGTGGAATTCGTGGAGGAAGTGGAGTTGGTAGAGGAAGTGGAGTTGGTGGAATTGGTGGAGGAAGTGGAATTGGTGGAATTCGTGGAGGAAGTGGAATTGGTGGAATTGGTAGAGGAAGTGGAGTTGGTGGAATTGGTAGAGGAAGTGGAGTTGGTGGAGTTGGTAGAGGAAGTGGAGTTGGTGGAGTTGGTAGAGGAAGTGGAGTTGGTGGAGTTGGTAGAGGAAGTGGAGTTGGTGGAGTTGGTAGAATTGGTGGAGGAAGTGGAGTTGGTGGAGTTGGTAGAGGAAGTGGAGTTGGTGGAGTTGGTAGAGGAAGTGGAGTTGGTAGAGGAAGTGGAGTTGGTGGAATTGGTAGAGGAAGTGGAGTTGGTGGAGTTGGTAGAGGAAGTGGAAGAGAAATTGAATGTAGCCTGCAAATCGTTGAGCGTAATATCAAAATAATACTTTCGACATACTATATATAGCTCTCTTTTGTATTAATATATTAATACTAATAATATATCATTAGTATTATATATATATATATATATATATATATATATATATACCTTTAACATTATATTATATATAGATAGTTATATAATAATTTAAAGTGACCGCCACATATGAACACACGAAACAATAAAATAAGTTACGTACAAGATATTATGAATAATAGAAACGTATTTGAATACAAATAAACAAAATACAATTCAGTGAGATTTATTAAAGATAAATTGATAATAAGAATACAGATGCGTTTAGAACGTTTGGGTTTGGGTTGGTAGCCTTTTGGGATGAGTTCTTAATATTCTATTCTTTAAAGCTAGGTCCACAATGAGATTCTAACGTTATCATTATTTGCAGATAGAATTGTTTATCAGCTGATTATGCAACATTGATATATATTCTGACTTCGGAGTCACTCGAGACCAAGGTATTTTCTAGATACATATACTTGTAACTACCCTACGACTACGCTATACTACTATAACTACCCTCTAAAGCTGACGATACATGACTATACATTAAAACTAGAAAAAACACTAAAACTAGTAAATGACAATGCAACCTACTATAACTATAATTATTTAAAAGTGTCCTAAAATGCAAATCTAATATTCAATAATAGAAATCAGAATCTAAATATTTCTCATATACAAATAGCAAATTTAGACCAACACATGACTGTCTAAAAAACTCGATATCAAACTTGATTTAGACTTCTCGTTTAATCGTGTAATCCTAAATATCGTCTATTATCAACAAATGTTCCAAAGAATACGTACATATCACACAAATACAGTACCTACTAAATACACACTCATTAAATATAATTAATACATCAACTGTTTTAACTTACTTAGATTACAATAGCAAAAGTAAGACAAATGACTTAAAACTGAACACTCCAATATCGTATTATCAATATGCAATAACACAATTTCATATACAGCAAACCTCAGCATTTCTTAAGCAAATCTAATAAATAAGATTCAAAGAAAGATCTAATTATAAACGACTTTGCATGAAACAGAATACTATTTACAAAAACACCCCAAGTTATCTAACTTCCCACGTAATCAAACATAATTTCTATAGGACATTACAATCAGCAAATATAATTAATCTTGAAATCCCTGACTTCTCATAAACAGCTTTCCTATTAACTCCCCCACCTCATGGAAACAATCCAAATTAAAATTTAAATCCAATAAAATATACTTAAAAAGAAATGACATTTATGTAAACTCACTCATGTCACTCGAATTATCTACTAAACCTTACACCTGGGTTATGACTTTCCCTTCTATACTACCGACTAATTCCTACTCACCAACATCCTATATACTGAACTAACTAACTTCCCTTCTCACTCTTGTATGCTCTTGTACACTCTTGTACACTCTTGTACGCTCTTGTACACTATTGTACACTTTTGTACACTCTTGCAATACTCTACTTTCTCTTATTCTCCTTACAATTATTATACATCATTCCTTACGATTTTAAAATTATATAAATTATAAAATATAAATTATATGAATTATATGTAATATGTATTATTTAAAACATATCTACAATATATACAATACATACAATCTTATATATAATACTTAAAACAATAATAAATTATCATGCAAGTTAAAATTAAGGATACAAATATTTTATTTAAAATTTAATAATTTGTTAATTGCTAAAAAATAATCACAAATAATTTTATTTTATTTATTCACAATCAATTATTAAAACGCAAATTAAACACTGGTTAGTCTTTTGAATACATACTTATACATACATATACACACATACACACATAACACATATTCATACATATATACACACACACACACACACACACAAATACATATATATATATATATATACAAACACATATATATATATATATAAATATATATATGTATATATATATATAAATATATATATATGTGTTGTGAGTGTGTGTGTATGAGCGTGTATGTATGTGTGCGTGTGTGTATGTGTGCGTGTGTGTGCGCGCGTATGTGTGTGTGTATATATGTATATATATATGTATGTGTGTATGTATATAATGGATATTTATTTTAAATAAAAATATTATAAATAAAGTTAATAGATGAATATTTTATTTAAAATTTAATAATTGCTAAGCAAAAATTACAAATAATTTTATTTTATTTATCAAAACAATTCACAATCAATTATTAAAAGCAAATTAAACACTGGTTACATATACACATACACACAAAACAAATACACAAACACACATATATAAACACACAAACACAAACAAACACTCATATACATATGTATATGTATATGTATGTATGTATGTATGTATGTATGTATGTATGTATGTATGTATGTATGTATGTATGTATGTATGTATGTATGTATGTATGTATGTATGTGTGTATGTATGTATGTATGTATGTATGTATGTGTGTATGTATGTATGTATGTATGTATGTATGTATGTATGTATGTATGTATGTATGTATGTATGTATGTATGTATGTATGTATGTATGTATGCATGTATGTATATATGTATGTGTAATACATTGTGTATGTGTGTGTATATATGTGAGTTTATAAGTATATATATGTGTAAGTGTGTGTATGTATGTATGTATATATATATGTATATATATATATATATATATATATATATATATATATATATATATATATTACTAAACATGTACCACTAAATAGCTTTATATATCATTATATAGTTTAATTAAATAATATTATTAAAGTTATATCTAAACATTTATATTTATATTAATATTTATTTAAGTAATATTTAGTTATTTGTTTATATTATTTATATTAGATTTATTTTATATTTAGTAAATAAATTTATATTCAATTATTGATTATTTAATTATCAATGATAATCTAGTTTGTATTATATAATTGTTACATCTTTTAAAACAAATGAAAAAATATCAATAATTTAGTTAGTGTTAGTTAATAAATTATTTTATTTTTATAATAAAATTTCAAATAAAAATATAACTTTTTATAATATTTATATAAAATTGCATATAATTAATATAATTAATGTCATATTTTATAGGTTTCAACTCTTG